>JAHWFO010089981.1:229084-283592 GCA_023313115.1 Rhysida immarginata | reverse complement strand
AGCAATTACCATTGAAAGGCTTTGACATTACGCAATTTTGACGAATGAGCGATGCTTACTAAACCGCGATCTCATGTCCAAAAACTCGCCCCTGGTGTCTGCGTTGTTTTTGTTGCGCGCGTGCCTTAGACAACAATTGTCGGAGAAAAATATCACAACAATTACAATATCCCTATCCAACCTTTTTAGAAATGAACGATGTTCATGGTGATCCTAAAAAATTTTAATATGAATTTAGCATCATAATTAAATAAATTACAAGTAATCACAATAGTAATTACTTATAATGTTTATAGGTATAAAAATAGCAGGAATCTCTGACAAAAAGTATTTACTCACGGCAAATCTTTAAATCCTGACGTAATATAGATATTCAGAGTTTAAATTTGCCATCAGTACACTCAAATTAGTCTAGAACACCTACATTTGTCAAAGCAGCTGACAAAAAGTATTTTTTGTTGACCAGTGTTATCTATTAAAATTCATAATTTTGTTTTGTATGGTAAGTGAGGGCGAAATGGTTCGGAAGTTGTAATGGATCATGCTAAGTTCGAACTTTCGTAACTTTTTTTAAATTTCTTTACCTAATTGCAGCTATGTTTCACTAATAGTCTCCGTCTCTCTCCGTTCGAGAAGAAGGCTGTCAATTCTCAACGTGGTGGTTTTAAGTTACGAAAAGAAAAAATTAATGTCACTAGTTAAATGTTGAGATGTATTTTGTATACGAAATTTGGACGTTTAATCCTTAGATATCTTATATTTTTAAATATTTCTTAAAACAGCTGTATTTAACAAGTCATAAGTTTTGTTCTTAAGGTCAAACGGGAAAAGTAGCTTTAGTTGTGGACGATGCAGACAAATATCTTGATTTTCATTTAAAGTGGTTATTATTTTAAATACTTTTCCTAATGTTTTTCTCCCAAAAATGGTATCAGGTCAGTTCGTCGAAGGTCAATTCGTCGGAGTCAATTCGTCGACTGTTTCAGTTGGTCGGGTGGTTAGTTCGTCGGACGTCAATTCGTCGAGGTGTCAGTTGGTCGGGCAGTCAATTTGTCGGAGACAAATTCGTCGGGTGTATCAGTTGGTCGAGATAATAAATGAATGATCGGAAAAAACTTTAATAAAATTTATTAACGAAAATTTTTTTTGTTATTCATTAGTGCTGTTCGATGTCAAGGATTTCAGTTATTCGATGCAAAACATTGATGTTTCAAAAACATTCAACTAATTAGTAAAAACATCGCTGTTTAACATCGAATATTAGACGTTAAAAATTAAATCTAAAAATACACGTTTTTACAGTTAAAAAAGTGAAAATTTATTAAAAGATCAATAAATTCACATGTTACATAAATTGCGTAACAATTCATATTCTGACGAATTTAAAATCACAAGTTTTTCCAACTTTTCGGGCTTTAAAGCACAACGCTTTTTAGTTATTGTATTCCCTGAGCTGGAGAAGAGAGTTCCACCGGAACTGAGGTGGCCGGAATCATTAAATATTTTAATGCAAGTACACACAAATGGTAGTTGGTATCCTTCAATGATTTTCACGCATCTAGAGGGTCTTGTGTGTGAGGGTGCAGCACTGAATCTAAATACTGTTTGAGATTCGGGTGCAAACCTTTTGATGATGGGTGGTTGGATTGTATCGTATGATATAGATTTTTAAATCGAGGATCCCAAAGCGTGCTGCATGAGTAAAATAAACTTTTTCTGTAGATCTGAATCGAGAATCGAGTTGAACAAAAGCCGAAGCTCTCAACTTGCTTCCGATTTCTGTAGTTGGAGAAACTCTTCGTAATTTTTGTGCAATTAAGCCAAGAATCGGAATTATTTTACTTATTGTAGTATGCAATTCTGGTACATTTTTAATCATTTCCGTGGCACACAAATTTAAACTGTGGACAGAGCATGACAGTTTTTTCTCTTCTCCAAAAACTCCAAAAAATTGACATCGATGTTTCGACCGATTAATCGTGTTTTAAAAACATCGTTGGTTGCGTATTCGATGCGGCAGAAACATCGACGTATCGATGTTGACATCGATACGTTGAACAGCACTATTATTCATTTAATTACTTGAAAGGTAAACAATAAATGCCATTACTGTTAAAAACAGTATTCAAATACAGCTTTTGTAAACAGCAAATGAAGGATACTGAAGCGATATAAGCAGTTTGGGGCAAATATCCTGACCATTTGTCAACAAGATCACGTTTATTATGGCTACAATTCATTTTAGCATCTGTATCACATTGTTTACAAAAACTGTATTTAAATACTGATTTTTAACAGTAAAGGCATTTATTGTTACCTTTCCAGTAATGAAATTAATAATAAAAATTTTTTCGTTAATAAATTTTATTAAAGTTTTTCCCGACCATTTATTTATTATCTCGACCAATTGAAACACCCGACGAATTTGTCTCCGACAAATTGACGTTCGACTAATTGACGTCCGACGAACTAATCATCCGACCAACTGACACAGTCGACGAAATGACATTCGACGAATTGACGGTCGACGAATTGACCCTCGACGAATTGACACGTAACCCCCAAAAATATAATGAAATTACCATTTGAGTATTTTTTTCAGATGATCCAAATCACCCTCCATTGACAGATGGTGTGATCAAGGAGTTTTTTTTATAAATCACTCATTCACATTTCATACTCTTTAATTGTTTTACAACAACTTGGATGCCATACTTATTCAGTAAAATTAATTTATGATTTTTTTTTTTTGGTGAACATTTTTGTACAGCATTACTTTTGTTTGAAATGACTCATTTCTTTCTCACTCACCCAAATTCAAACTCCTGTTTCACTTACCATTTCCAGTTTTTGCCGAGTGTATTTGAGGAACCACTTTGTATCTGATTGATTAATGCGGTCAGGAAACGCAAATACATCCGGTAAATATGGCATAAATAATAGCGCATTAGCATTGTCTCTCGTATCAACGAACTTAACATCAAATTGAGTAAGACAAATAGCTGTTTCCGCATCTTCAAATCCCCCATGATCTTGTCTGCATTCCTTTTCTTTGCCGAAAACTGCTTCAACGAAGATTTCAACGGTCTTTCTTGTGAAGACATAGCCTGCGCCACCGCTCATAAAACCATTAGGAGTGAAGGGTTTGAACTGGCAGCCAACAAACAAAGGTTCGCTTTTGTTATAACTATTTAGAAAGAATCGCATATTTTCCATAATGGCATAAGTGTCATCATCAGCTTTGTAAAACCAGTCCGCATCATTTAGGTGATGCTGATAGATGTACTTGAGAGCTTGTTTTGTTTTATCCCATAAATGATTTCTTCCTTCTTTTACAGGTAGTGCCACACTGTCAATTATAGGATCTGCAACTGAACTCATAAACAGTAGTTTATTGCATCGCTTTCCCCACGTTTTCTTGACTTGCACTGCCTTGGTCTTGTGATTCTTTGGGTTAGTTACCACCCAGCATAAAATTCTTACAGAAGAAAAGAGTGAATCTTTACCTGAAAATAACAAAAATGAATAAAATGAATTATTTACTTTAAATTTTTTCGGAGTTCTTTAACTGCAACTATCTATATACAATTTTCATTTTCAGTACTTATGGCGTACAGAAATATTCTTCTTAATTAAATAAATGAATAAATTTCTTAAATGAATTTAAAAAAGCACAACAATCGTGGCTGTTTTTCGTGTAATATTTGTTGCACGAATGAAAGAATATGTAATTTCCACGCGTTTAATTTCAATTAGTTCATATGATGAAGGCACTGACTTTGTAAACCATAGTTCAACTTTTTATGATCTTGCATTCGTAGGAAATTGAATATCGTGTGAATTTCTCCGAGCAACGAAAGGAGCCCGTTTTGAGGTTTTTTAGGGAAATGAATTTTTTTTTCTGAGATATGGAACATAATACAAAAACTGTATGTATCTGTCTACAGGGTGGTCCATAAGTCTGTCCCCCCCTTTTATTTTTTGAACCGAAGCAGATATGTCAATTTTGATGAATCCAATGAATAGGAAGTTGTGGGTGGCCTATCCCATGGTGCACTTTTCATCATCCCAAATATGCAAATTAGGGCACATTCAAAATTTATCTCAAAAACCGTAAGGGATAGAGAAAAAAACCCAATTGCAAACTTGTTCAGAATAAAAAAACAAACAAAAAAAAAATCATCCAAATCGGACCAACCAATCACCCACAATCACAATCCGAAGCAGAAGATCATGTTGACCATTTCCGGAACAGTGTGCTTGCCATCCTGGAATTGTTCTGTCTTCTGTGTGCTGAAACATGCCTTTTATTTGCTTTTCCGCATGAAAGTGAATGTGAGTATGGTAATTTATGTTAATTTTTTGATTTGCATGCTTTACATGGTGGACATATCAACATTCAGTTTTCCTTGTGCAATGTGACTGTTTGTAAGCTACAAACAGTTCACCACGTGATTGTGGGTGATTGGTTAGTCCAATTTGGATGATTTTTTTTTGTTTTGTTTGTTTTTTTATGCTCAACAAGTTTGCAATTGGGTTTTTTTCTCTATCCCTTACGGTTTTTGAGATAAATTTTGAATGTGTCCTAATTTGCATGTTTGGGATAATGAAAAGTGCACCATGGGATAGGCCACCCACAACTTCCTATTCATTGGATTCATCAAAATTGACATATCTGCTTCGGTTCAAAAAATAAAAGGGGGGGGACAGACTTATGGACCACCCTGTATAATTCGTATAGTTTTTATTTTATTAAATTTCTTTATCAAGGTATTCGGTTGATGAATTGTAACATTGAATTAGGGACCACATTCCTGTTTTATGGAGAAATTAAGATAGGACTGAAGTTTCTGCTTTATATATTTTTAAGATAGGTGCTGGGCTGGACGACGCCCGTCTGCAAGGCCAAAAGCAACGCCGAATGGACACTGCAAGTGTGAAATAAGGCAATCTGGCGCCATCCTGCAATGCAGGCCATGAAGCCCGCTTCCGACGCTCTATACATTTTTACTACACTGCATGATCAAAGTTTTCGAACACCACTCCAAAACAATATTACGTAGCCTAATTTACTTGCCTGTGATGTCTAAGATATGCCAAAGAAATATGACAGAAATCGTCGAATGCTAGCACTTGTTGCCCGCTACAATCGGAACTCTCCCTCTGAAATATTTGCTACAGAGTACCAGGAAATTCCCCTTCAAATATAGCCAGTACAACCATTATTCGCCGGAAACTGAGGAGCTAGGTTTACCATTCCCGTGCTGTTGTTCATAAGCCCCTACACAAGAACAGTTCGCCAAAATGAAATAATTTAACAAATTAAAACGATGAATTACACATATGGAGAAGGAGAAATTTATTGTTCTATTAAAATTTAAAATATTTTCAATGAGATTAAAAGCATCTTTACTGAATTTGCGACATCGATCATTCTGTTACCAAATTTTTTTGACTTACTTGATTTTGACTTCAGATTCGGATAGACTTTCAAAGAGTAAGTAAAAACTGTAATAGGCACACATGTCCTATCTATTCGGGAACATGACTAAAATGGCGGTCAAAGTTTGGTCAAAATTTTAAGACTTGTGATATTATACACTGAGTGGCCAAAAATTAGAGAAACCCCTTATTTGAAGTAAACCAACCCGAAAGTGGCGTAGAGTGACGTAACAAGGCAGAGCTGCTTATACTCTATAAGGAACGCTCAACTTCGGACGACGTAGTTATCATGGAAGTTAATGTCAAAATGGGTAAGATGAAATATTTAAGCGAGTTTGAAATAGAAATGGGTGCAAGAAAAGTTGGTGCCAGCATCTCTGAAACGACGACTCTTTTAGAATTTTCTCGCCCAACAGTATCTCGGGTGTTTAGAGAGTGGCAGTTGAGAAAAAAAAAACTTCAAGCGATAAGGACTATTCTGGTCGAAAAAGGCTGGTGAACGAGAGAGGTGAAAAGCGAGTAGTACGCATATTCTTTACGATGAATAAGTATTTTCGACAGAAGGGCAACAACGAAGGGCAACAACACGATAAATTACAGCTGAATAAATATCCCAACGCACAACAAGACGGACTTTGCAAAGGATGGGCTTTAACAGCAGGGGACCATCAAGAGTGCCTTTGGTCTCACAGAACAATAGGAAAAGGCGCCTGTTGTGGGCCCAGGAAGAACGTAATTGGTCACTTGAGGAGTGGAAAAAAGTAGCCTGGTTTGATGAATCTCGTTTCCTGCTCCATCAATCAGGTGGCAGGAACAGATTATGGCACAAACAGCACGAGTTCATGGATCCCTCCTGCCAAATGACAACTCTTCAGGCTGTTGGCGGCGAAATTGTGGTGAGGGAATGTTTTCCTGGAGTACAGTGAGAGAACAAATACTAGATAATATTTCGACAAGGATTTCACTTTTATTTTTTTTTACAATTGATAAAAATAATGAAAGTCCTGAAAATAAACGGCTAGGCGAAACAGGGATGAAAGTTAATCCAGGATATGATCTTCTACGTTTCCCTTGATATCCGTGGACACAACTCTGAACAGCACAGCTTAACTCAACATCGCTGCCAACCACGTGCATTCATTTATGGCTATGATATTCCCTTCTAGAGATGATCACTTTCAGCAGAACAGTGCACCTTGCCACCGTGCCCGTTCGGTCACAAATTACCTTGAGGAACATCAATCGGAGTTTAGTCTGCTTCCATAGCCAACTCATTCCCATGACCTCAATCCTATTGAGCATTTGTGGGATGAAGTCGAAAGATCACATCAAAGCCTGGAAACGCCACTATCTAATCTGACCCAACTTTCCTCATGGGCCAACATTCCTCAGCAACAGTATCAGCATCTTGTTGAATCCATGCCAAGACGAATATCGGCTGTGATCAGAGCTCGTTATTAGAGGGTGTCTCTAATTCTTTGTCCATGCAATATATATGCTGGTCACTCAATGGTATTTCACACTAGTCCATCTAATTCCTATTCAGGTCAATGAACTGGTATTTCCGGACCATTTGATGCAAAATCAGGGCGGAAATGTCATTTCCTTGACCGGAACGGGCATTGAATGGACTAGTGTGAAATAGGGTAAAGTGCCCTAATATGGCTATTTCCTAATATGAGGTACACCATTTTTCCCTCAATCTGGCGCTGCTATCTATCCACAACTGGAGGAGGTGAAAAAGCTTAAGAGAACACGTAGTTGTGTGAAAATTCAAGTCTCTAGCTACGCAGCGAGTTACGCTACAAGCAAACATTGAAAAAAAAAGGTACTGTAGATCCAAAGTTTTTATTATATGAAACTTATTCTAGAAAACGTACATGTGACATGGATGAACGAAAAAACATAGTTAATGCCGTGTAGAGTACGAATAGAAGTTCATGTCACGCGAATAACTTTGGTGCTTATCGACACTGGGGTTGGGCAAATTGCGTTGTAAACATGTCGATGAGACCGGCATATTATGGGTTACCAGTGTGGATCCTGTGATGGGCTAGCCCATTTTAGGAATCATGTACATTGAAGGTTCGTATTTGATGTTGGGATCTTAATAAAACTAATATACGGGTTAGCAATAATATTACGGTAGTTGCAATAGAAATGATGAGTTAATCATATTGCAGGGTTTTTGGAAGGCTAATTTTTGCTTTTGTTTTTAAGATGTCGCTTACGAAAACTAAGAGGAAATCTTGGGTCCAATCCGCCATGAAGGCAACTGTTCTTGCAGTTCGCAACGGAAAAATGGGTACTTTGAAAGCCGCGAAGTTGTACTGTGTTATGGGCAACTCTTTAGTGGTATGCCAAGTCTATGGAATCCCCCTCCAGAAAACTCCATAAATATTTGTTTGGGAAGAAAAACAGTTCTCCTCCTGGCCCATGGTGATGCGGAATGTCTCATCTGTGCAGGGCTGTTTTCGGACGATCAAAACGGGGAGACGTGGGTGAGATGTTAGTTATGCCTGAACTGGGTTCACAGTGCGTGTGCCAAGGACCCAGAGGGATCTTTTACCTGCGACATATGCTTGTAGAGCAAGGGCCAATAACTGCTTACAATGCCAAGCTTGTTTTTCACTATACATGTATAAATGGCCTGTGCGTTGCCAAATGCTGTTCTCTCTTTAGGATTCTATAGCTAAAGCAGAGAAAAGGCTTGTGAATTAAGTGAAGACACGTGATCGTCAATATGTGGTTAGCACTGGTTCAAGGGTATGTGGTTAAGTGGTACAATTATGATCCATTGGAAACTTTCAATGCTAAGATATGGCATGTATTATATCAAACAGCTCGAAATAACATGTCATGATTGAATATTAACGTAAAATTAATGATACTCGACATAGGTTCAATGGTATGTGGTTTCATGGAACCAGAATGGTTCAGGTGAAACTTTCAAAGCTCAGATTTGGCATGTAATATATAAAACAACTTGGAATGATGTGTCATGCATGAATATCACGTAAAATTAATGATAGTCGAAATCGGTTCAAAGGTACCTGCTTTTCATGGACCCAATATGGTTCATTGGAACTTTCAATGCTAAAATATGGCATGTAATATATCAAACGACTTGGAAAGATGTGCCATGAATGAACATAACGTAAAATTAATGATAGTCGAAATCGGTTCAAAGGTATCTGCTTTTCATGGACCCATTATGGTTCATTGGAACTTTCAATACTAAAATATGGCATGCAATATATCAAACGACTTGCAATGACGTCTCATGAATGAATATAACGTAAAATTAATGATAATTGAAATTGGTTCCATGATTCGTGTTTTAATGATACCATTATGAAACTATTGGAAGCTTTCACTGCGAAGATATGGCATGTAACTACTTACGCCTTATATTATCAATATTAGTTCGTGTTAGGCAAATTTTGACAATGATACATGCTTAAGCAGAAAAGCGTTGGCAATAGTTTTTGAAGAATGCTAACAAATTAAAAGATTCGCATATGCTCTAATCTATAGAGAAATGCTACTTTCTCCATTTAACTTTTCAGATAGTTTTATTCAGTCTGAACTATACGTTTCCCTTAGAAGTACGCCTTGCTTAGCAGCCAGAGGCTTCCTTAGCAACCTCATCTAATTCATAACAATGAAAGGCTTCTTTAGAAATCAAATGCTTTCCTTTTCTTTCTCGATTTCTTTAAAATCCTATCGGTCCTGGGCATTTCGGTTGCCTGACTTGTTATGAAATTGTATTCCTATTACAGGAGTAGCCCATATTGGGAACATCTGATAGCCCATATTAAGAACAGATGTTCCTAATATGGGCACTTGCAATGGTTTTTTAATCTATATTATTTTACTCGTAATAAATGTTTTTTTACTCTTTCCGGACTTGTATAGGCTTACTCAGAAAATATACTGTACATTCCTACAGGCGGGGACACCTGAAAGTGGTTACACGAAATGTATGGGCTCACTAAAAAAGTAACCCATATTAGGGCACTTTACCCTACCATTTGATTAATCCAACATTTATCTATACGGGGGATACAGGATGTACAGGGTGATTCAGTCAATTTCTGACCATTTCAGTACTATGATTTATTGACCCATTAATGTTTACAAACTTAGCATTTCAGTATGATATTTTAGGCAGTTCGGAGTTTTTATTCCCGTGGAAAAGTTTTGATGATATGCTCAATGTGGCCACCACGAACGTTTTGAACTGCTCGCAGCCGAATGGTGAAGTTGTTCATAACTCTATCCAGGATTTCTGCATCCACAAGGGTGCAGCAGCCGGCGATGCTTTGTCGTAGCTGGTCTAATGTTCTTGGTGCTGTAGTGACACACTGTCTTTAAGGAACCCCCAGAGATAAAAATCACATGGGTTTAGGTCAGGACTCGTAGGGGGGCAAAGAAAGCCACCCCCGAATCGATCTGGAAACCTGTTTGAAATGACACGATTTCCGAATTTCTGATTGAGAAAGTCTAGCACTTCATTAGTGGTGTGAGGCCTAGCCCCATCCTGTTGAAACCATTGATGTCGAAGCGATATACGCCTCCTTCGCAGCTCGGAGATGAAGAAGGTTTCCAACAAGTTAAGGTAAGCCTGTGACGTTACGGTGCCCTCAAAAAAGAACGGACCAATGATGCCTCTTTTGGAAATCGTGCACCAAGCCATAACCTTTCGTGGATGAAGAGGTGACTTATGGATCTCATGAGGGTGCTGGGAACCCCAGAAACGAACGTTGTGTTTATTAACGTCACCTGACAGATGGAAGAAGGCCTCATCTGACACCCACAGGTTGTCCACAATGTCCTGATTGGCTTCCATTTCTGCTCCAAACTCCATCGCAAATTGTTGTCGCTTCTGTCTTCCAGTGTCTGTTAACTCCTGATAAACATGGATCTTATACGGGAACAGGTGTAAATCCTTTCCAAAATTCGCCACGAAATGAGACGGTATAGGAAAATTTCTTCAATGGATAGGCGGTGAACAAATCTTTTGGTGTGGGAATCGACCAACCTTGTGCGAACATTTTCGACAACTTCGGCCGTTCGAACACGAGCTTTGCTCCCGCCTTTTTTCTTGCCTTTAACACATCCAGTGGTACGAAATTGCTTGACAAAATCCATGATTGCTTGCCTGCCTGGTGCGTCTCGACACTTATACTCCTTCCGGAACTTTCTTTGCACGGTTACAGGTGATTTTGTCTCGAAATACCATTCGACAAGGAAGCTCGGACCGTTTTGTGGGGTCGGTGCCTTTTTTCTCGTGAAGTTCTCGGCTCTATCGAAACGGGCGAGACCACCTCACGAAAGCCTATCGAAACGATTCAGAGAGAGCTGACGCCATTTTTCAACGATAAAGCGGACGCCATTTTTCAACAATACGATTTTCATGCAGCGCCGTTAGAACAATACAAACTCCAACTATTTAGAAATTCGATATGGCGCTCATATTCTTTCAATTGTTTATCCATAATGCACGTCATTCGAGTGAAATGGTCAGAAATTGACTGAATCACCCTGTACATAAAATTCTCTGTATGTCTGTCGGTCAGCATTTCAAGATGGCTGGACCAATCTTGAAGAAATTTTGCATGGTAATTCAGGTTGACCCTGGGAAGTTTTTGGGCAGGTCAAAGTAATCCGAGGTCAAGGTTATGGAGGAGATATAACACTAAACTAACGAAGCGTTGAAGAGATGGCGCCAGGGAAAAGCCAAGGAACAATAATCTTCATTGTTTCCCAACAAACGAAAAAAATGAGGCGTGGTCACCATAAATGACTTTCTTATACATAAATGACCTGGTCCAAATTCAGAAAAAAATTAAACTGTCTAATAAATCTACTTCCGATAGAAATTTTAAAAAAGTTTGTGAATAAAAGTTACTTCAAATTAGCTTCTAAACACTTTGGTATAGATACCAAATTTGCCTATACCATCTTATTTCGCAAAAACCTGGATTTTGACAAGAGTAAAACTAGTACTTCCGGTTGGAATATTGAAAAATTTTCTTAACAAACGTTGTTTAAAATTAGCTTCTAAACAGTTGTGTATACTTCACAAATTTTCCTATACCGTCTCATTTCGCCTGAATCAGCCAAAAACTGGATTTTGACAGGAGTAAAACTGGTACTTCCGGTTGGAATTTTGAAAAATTTTCTTAACAAAAGTTGTTTATAATTGAAATTGGAACACTTTTTACCCCATATAAAATTTTCATAAACGCAATGTTTAACGAGATATTTCAAAATTTATATTTTGGCGCTGGAGTAAACTGATACTTCCGGTTCACCGCTTCCACTGGAAAACTAATCAGACCTCCAGAGGAAAATTATAATCTTAAGTTTAAAGTTTGTTCTTGATAGCTTTAGCCGTTTGGACGCTATCGTGGACACACGCACAGACTGACACACAGACATTTTCCAGAAATCACTTTTTCTAATCTAGGGATCCTAAAACGTGAAGATCAGTGAAAATCTGGAGGTCGAAATTTTTCGTGATTACAATACTTCCTTATACTATGTATAAGAAAGTAAAATACTGATTGCTAAAATCCAAGAAGGAAACAGGGAATGTTACGTTGTTGCTTCCTTAATGTTACCACGGCCAGATGGTCGAGAGGGTTAGGGTGTAGGCTTTCTAGTTCTCGAATCCGCCTGGGCGTGGGTTCGAATCCCGCCGTGGGCATGGATGTTTGTGTTTGTCCCAGGCTGCGTACAGATATAACTCGTGTAAAAGGCGCAAAATGACCTTAGTAGTCGACGCCAAAAATTATAACAAACCAACCTTAATGTTGCCAGGGCCTGTCTTTTTCGTTAGGTATGATGCTTGCCTTAATGATTCACGTTTTAAGGGGGATAGTTTTATAAAGTAATAAATAAATAAATAAATAAATAAATAAATAAAAATCATATTATTTCTTTTTTTATTATAATCTTTGGAGAGATGTACGAAATTGTTCTGAAACAAATAAGAGAATATACAACTTCTAGGGTGTGCTGTTCAAGCTTTTGTTGCAAAAGTGCAAGTATTTTCCCTAACTAGAGAAAATTCATTTCTCATATGGTTTTTGTAATGTAGTAACTTCCTTTACAGAAGTTATAGATAATGTTTTTCTAGCCATATTAAAAACTATAAAAATCTCAGTTGTATGACAGGGGAATTCTTGCTGCTAAAACTGATATTTTCAATATGAACAACCATATTCAGGACATGATTCCACGTTCTGTGACTGAATACAACTCTATTGAAACAGTTATGAGGGATGTTTGTGAGGCTGTAAACAGAGTTTCTGAACTCTCTCAATCCATCTATGAAGTATTTTTATTTTCTTATACATAGTATAAGGAAGTATTGTAATCACGAAAAATTTCGACCTCCAGATTTTCACTGATCTTCAAGTTTTAGGGTCCCTAGATTACGAAAAAGTGATTTCTGAAAAATGTCTGTGTGTGTGTGTGTGTGTGTGTGTGTGTGCGTGAGTGTGTGTATGTGAGTGTGTCCACGATAGCGTCCAAAGGGCTAAAGCTATCGAGACCAAACTTTAAACTTAAGATTATAATCTTTCTCTGGAGGTCTGATTAGTTTTCCAGTGGAATCGGTGAACCGGAAGTATCAGTGTACTCCAGCGCCAAAATATAAATTTTGAAATATCTCGTTAAACCTTGCGTTTATGAAAATTTTGTGTGGGATAAAAAGTGTTCCAATTTCGTGTGGGATAAAAAGTGTTCCAATTTCAATTATATACAACTTTTGTTAAGAAAATTTTTCAAAATTCCAAACGGGAGTACCAGTTTTACTCTTGTCAAAATCCAGTTTTTGGCTGATTCAGGCGAAATGAGACTGTATAGGAAAATTTGTGGAGTATACAAAAGTGTTTAGAAGCTAATTTTAAACAACCTTTGTTAAGAAAATTTTTCAAGATTCCAACCGGAAGTACCAGTTTTACTCTTGTCAAAATCCATTTTTTTTTGCGAAATAAGGCGAAATAAGATGGTATAGGCAAATTTGGAATCTATACCAAAGTGTTTAGAAGCTAATTTGAAGTAACTTTTATTCACAAACTGTCTTAAAATTTCTATCGAAAGTAGATTTTTTAGACAGTTGTTTAATTTTTTTCTGAATTTGGACCAGGTCATTTATGTATAAGAAAGTCGGGTGGTGATCACACCTCATTTTTTTATTATAGACAGGAATAATTCAATACTCATAGCCTTTCTTTGATATTCTAAAATGTTAAGGATGCAATGTCGAATTTTCCTGGGCAAACCCAATCGGATACAAAATTCCAGTGCAAGCTTTTTAAAGAATTCGTTTTGTTTTGAAAGAATATTTACTTTATTAACTCTAAGGATTTTTTCATGTGTTCTTATTCATATTCAAATTAAAATATTGCAAAATTTCATCAAACAAATAGACCGAGCAACGCCGGGCATATCAGCTAGTACATAATATCACAGACTTTTTCAAGGTTTTACCATCCTGGGTTCAATTTTCATCTTTTATATTACATATATAAAATTTTGACCAAACTTTGACCGCCATTTTGGCCATGTTCCCGAACAGAAAAGGCACGTTTGCCTATTATACCTTTACTTACTTTTTGAGGTTCTATCCGAATATGAAGTCAAAATCCAAAAATTTGAAAAAAATTGGCAACGAAAGGACGACTTCGAAATGTTTTTAACAGGCTTGCGCTATTAACATCGCTCTGACAAAGCGGTATCAAGCATTCTCAACTGGTAATCTAAAATTGCGTTTTCAATTTTTAAAAATGTGTGAATATTTTTAGTGGGATATGAATTGCCACACGTTTTATTTTTCCGCATCATTCAGCCATTACTGAATTTTAAATTCAGAACAAAAATAATTAATCATTTCTTTTGCAAATTTTTTTCTGCTTTTTTTTCCTTGCAGATAATACAAATTTATGGTTGTAAAAATAAATAGGTGTAATAAAAGTATGACTCTAATTTGAACATTTAAAACTTAAGTAACTTCATTATCACTTTAAAATTCATATACAAACTCCCTAGAGATGGGAATTTTACAAAAAAGAAAAATAAGCTTATTTCAAAACAACTGTATCTTTCATAGATAATACATTGCACTTATAAAATGCTAAATCTTATGAACAGTGAGTTATATAAATAATCAAGACAAATAAGAGGTGGGGGAGGAAGAGATCCAAAGCTAAATGAAACTTAAAATAAATTAAAATGGTGAAATGGTGCATTAGCAAAGTCAACCGATCATGACCTTACATATTCCTTAAAAAAAAAATTGATATTGTAACTCCAATGTCAAATTTCGAAATTTTAAGAGATTTAATTTAGAATTCTGTTATCTCCATGAATATGGGCATTTTTTATGATTTTGTAAAAATTAAAACCTCAACGGTACTTTAGAATCCATCAAATTTAAATCAAAAAATTATTCATCTCAATGAGGATCCGTTTAGGTGCACAAAATTTCGTCACATGCGAGCATACCTAGTACATACGGATAGAAAATGTTTCGAGAAATTTCAACATATCTAGACGAATCGTGAAAAAAGAATTCATGTGTGTGGCTATGTGGGGGGAGGAGCGAATTAAAAAGAATAAAAACTCCAAAATTGTTCATCTCAGCCCAATCAATTTATTTAAAAAAATTATTCATATTATTGAGACGAGTCCGTACGTGCGGAGTTTGTGGCCTTTTAGTGGTAGAAATGCTACAGCCATTTCTCTATTTAAAAAAAAAAGATATCTCTTAATATTATCTCTTTATATTATCTCTTTATACATAATTGTTTGCCTTTATGTTAAATTTAAATTATATGCATTATGCTTAATTTGATGTTTACCTTCATATTATTTTTGGTGACCCAATAGTCATAAGAATACGGCAAAGCACAGATTAAAGAGTTTTTCAATTTCATTTGCTTCTACCGTTTGTCAAACGCTGCAGGAAATTGTTTACATACGTAAACTCGTACAGATGAGAAAGTTTTTTTGTTTTTTTTTTTTGCAAAATTTCAGCATATCTTCTCGATTCGCGAGATAAGTACAATTCATTTAAAAAATATTTGAGTTTGGATGGATGAAAGCGTATGCCGCCACCTTTAAACGGTGGTCGGCTATAAACAAAGGACGTTCATAGATTAAATTTCCTCAGGGCCTTCCATATTAATGGACGGGTAACTGGCGTCAAACACACAAAAGTTCACATGATGCGGAAAAGCTCTACAAAAAAAGAGGTTTGGTTTGCATTTACAACATAAAAATGAATTTATATGTTTATGTGAGCTATCCATTAAATTCTAATATTCAAGCAGATTATTTTAAAGGTGCCTCTATTGTAAACATCAGAATGCTTATATTAAATGTAAAACTAATCAGCACTAATTGCTTAAATGAAGACTTTCCTTAATCTTATCTCGGCAAACAATTAACTTTCTGCATTAAATGAAAGCGATAAACTTGTTTGGTTATAATGAATGAATGAATCACATAAAATTACAAAAAAGAGTCCGTAAATCAAATAAACTCTCGGAAAACCAGGTCTCCCCTTGAAGATAAAATATTCTGGCGCTTACTGGTCTATATATTCCAGGTCTCAAGATCTTAAACAGTAAAGACTATTTATGGATATATAGAGAGAGAATGCATCCCCAGGATTTAATATTGGGGGTGGGGGTGGGGGGTTTAGAGCTTTATAGTTCTACCGGAAATAAACTTATTTTTTGGGAATATAAGGTTTTTAAGAGCAAAATTAAAGCTCTTAGTAACCTTATTTTAAAGATTTTTTCCATATTGTTATGCAAATTAAAAAAAAGTATATCTTTTATACATAATTGTTTGTCTTTATATCATAATTAAATTATATACCTCATGCTTAATTTAATGTTTTACCTTCATAATTTTTTGGTGACGGTATTAATTCAAAATCTGAAGCTGTCATGAAAACAGGCGAAGATGTCATCCATAGTTCCAAGGCGAAGGAGGCGATGAAAAAGCCGACAATAAATCCAATGCTTCCTATGAACACGAATCCACACGAACTCATGCTTCACTTTTTGCTTCTCAAGGACAAATAAACGTACACGTTTTCCATTTATCATTTGGTTTAAAGTCTACAGTTGATAACGCCATGAACGTCTTTTTTTACTCGCTTATTCTTATCACGGAGGGTTAATGGCGTTACTTTTTTCATCCGCCTTTCCTTTTCCCACCTTGTTTTTAATTTTTCGTTTCGCTTGAAGAAGCTTTCATTGTGCAATTGTATTTTTCCTTTTCCTCTCCTTCGATATTTGAATTTTTAGAGAAAGGAGATAATTACTATGAATTATTACTGCCATAATAAGAATATATACACCTATCTGGCGAAATTACAGTTAAATATGTCTGCAGCTTGTAGTATAATTATCCACATTACTAGATAAATGCAATGCAAACACCGCCGTAGCCGTGCAGCGTGATAACAGGAAATTGCTATAAATTTAATAAATTACTGTGGCGATCCCCTCACGGATGAGACATCCAACTAACAGGAAAATTTTCTGCAGTATGTAATCAAAGTTTTAACGAGGTTAATCCTAACTCCTCTTGGACTTTATTTTGCTATGTATAAAATATTCATGGAATCTAATACTTAAATATTTACACACGAATGAGCTCTCGAATACAGGTGATAATTTTATTTACAGAAAACGTGCTCTAGGATTTTTTTTCTCTCTATCTCTTTTTTTAACTTGATAATGTTTTAAGGCATCATTCTACGAAAAACGTGATGCAGAAACCGACACTAAATAGCATTACGGAAACATTTTTGCATTGCTGTTGCACGTTTAAGCACTGAACACAGTGGCGGCTCGTAGCTAAAATTTCTGGGGGTGCTGCGTCAGAAAATTTTAATTTTTTCACGAACTAGAGAATAGCTAGTGACATTAAGCTTAAGGATCATGTAATACACATGTATAAGAATAGTATTAAAGAAAAAAAAGACACATTATATTGAATTTTATCGATATCGAAAGTAAAACTGGGGGTGCCGCAGTGCCTATGGACGAGCCGCCACTGACTGAACAGAAAAGTCTAATCAACAATTTTCAAGGCAGAGAATTTATGCGAGGCTAGTTTTATTTGCACCACCCTGTATAATTGTTGCGTGCGCGTTTTACCCTTAATTACGTTTTGGGTAGTTTAAAATATTTTTTTCGCTTTTGGCTAATATTTTCATATTTTTTTTGTAATAATATTCTTTTATTATTTTTTCTCTTTCTTTTAACTTCGCGATTGTTGCTTTACAAGTTAATTACCTATTTAATAGGGTTCGCGCTAGGACAAAAAATCTACGAGTCAATTTGACTCCCAAGCCTGAAAACTGCGAGTGAAATTTCAGAAAATGCGAGTCAAATTTTAAATGCTTTTTAAATTCTATATTTTTACTTGCATTCACGATCTCTATAGTTGCTGCTATAGTTAATTAGAAATTTAAACAAAATCGCTTATGACAAAATGAAGTGCGGCTAAAACATGTTGAGAAGGATATGGGCCGATGATATTCAAAATTTAACAAGTCAATTTTGACTCGCGGATCAAAAATTCACGAGTCAATTTTTAGCAAAAATGCCCATTTGACGCGTAAATTGCGAGTAAGCGCGAACCCTGCTATTATCATTGTTTGCGCTCGGGTTTGTTTTTTTATGACGTGTTGTGTTCGTTGCTCGCGACGTGTCCGCGTGTGCTCTTTGGGCCGACGCTGTTAAGTGTTTTTTTCTTTTTTTGAGATTAGGCAGTGGAGCTCTAATAGTCATCCCGTCTACTTCTGCTCTTAAGCCAGAAGTATCTTATCTTCCACTATGCCTTGAAATAATAGTTTTTTTCCTACTTTGTCTTTATGATGTTTTCGGGCCGCGATAGTTTGGGACTGGTCATCTTTATTCACCGCCGCGCTCATTGATCTTTTTTGAGAAATGATGGTTCTTTGGACGTTGGTTTTCCAATTGCCTCACTTGGACTCATTGGAGCGGGGATGTCCCTCATTGAGTGCGTCGTGGGCCGAAGCTGGTATCGTCTTAGATCCGTAAAAGATCAAAATTGATGGCATGCTACGTTTCCGTTCGAATTGTTTGGTGCAGGCACGGATTTCCCCGTTGGATCTTCTGTTGCAGCCAACTATCTTCGTTCGTTCTTTCATCATGACCGTTCGGCTAGCCCTAACGTGTGGTTGACTTTAATGGTGGACTTTTAAAACTCTGCTTGTGATTTCGAGATGAATGTTCTGCTGTTGTTTTTTTTTCTTTTCTGCCGTTGTTAATTTTTCTTATGATTTCTGATTTTATTTTTTTTAATTTTTTTCCTTTTCCTTAGCTTCTTCTCCCTTGGTTCCTGTGTTGTTGTCAGTATGTTAGTTAAGTTTAAGTGCCGTATGAATAAGTATTTGTCGTTGTCTTACTATATTTATTTCTTTTATTTCGTATTGTGTATGTTTTCTCGAGTTATCAAAGTTCCCGTTTTCCTTTTTTCTTTATTTTTTCATTTTTTTTTTCCTTTTTTGGCATTAATAATTTTTTTTCCCTTATTTTTTATTTTTTTTAAAGTTTTTCCAGGCAGGTCAACCATTTATGTGCCAGTCATTCTTACCTGCTTCTATAAAGTGTCATTAATTCTGTATTTAAAAACTTTATCCTTGTTGTCTAATCTTTTAAATTTTATTTTATTTCCAAACAAATCCTTCATGTGATAGCTTGGTGGTTGCTGGACATTTTTCAATCAAATTTATCTTCAGTAGTCCGTGGTTCTCCCAGCCTTCCTTATGATCGCTAATCTACTAGTCAACGTTCTTCTTTCCTGGACTCGCTACGTTATCTCCTTTTCACCCGTTTGCATTATTTCTTTTGGACGAAATCGTCCTGGCTTTAATGTTTGGCGTCACCCAGCTCCTTCCAGCAACTTCCTTTATTGTACATAATTTTTTTAATCTTGTAACTATTGCTTTGTTGCCTTGGGTTACTCCTTGCAATAAACGAATTATTTTGTTTGGAACTTTCTTAGTTTATTTACGGGGTAATGGGGTTAAACATTTTTAAATTTTTAATACCTTAAAGAATTTAATTACTTAATTTCTCTTTCCGGATAACTTGTGACTTTAAACATTAATGTAACTGTTTTCTTCTCTTGGAACTTTTCTATACTCACTGGGGGTTTAACGGAATTCTTATTTTCGGTACCTTAAGGGAAGTAATCTTTAATCTTTATTTTTTCGTTTCTTTTTGGCTTTGGGTATTAGTGAACAGCAGAGGTGGGGTCTTGTCTCCCTTTGCTGGGGGCTGAACGTGCTGAAGAGAGGTTTTCCCTTTTTAGCACGATACATAATGAAAGTGTGATAACAGATATTTGACGGTGGTTCCTTTACCTATAGTTCATTTTTTATTTTTGTTATAAAATATAAGGAAGGTTCGCGACTCTCTTGCCTAGTCCAATGTTTGTTTTGGAACATATGTAAACACTAATTACCAATCAGGTAGACCATCGTGAGCACAGAACAGCTTGTTGTAGTAACTTGTGGTCGAAAAAGTTCAGCTGATAAGGTAACGTGAAAAGCACAACCCCAACTAACAGCTGACTAGCGTGAAAGTATGGCGGACAGGGCGCATTCCAAAGACATCAGTATTGCATTCTCTTTGCTCTTTACTTTAGAATTTTAAATTGTCCATTAGATGTCGTTATTATTTCGATTATCGACGTTTTCGTGAGCGCGGGTGTTCGGAGCATAGTTGTAGTTTTAAGACCGTAGTTGCGTGAAATTTCGGTAGCTATTTTTTTTTGACTAATTAGAGGGTCATTGAATTCGAAAATGATATTGAAATTTCTTGTTTAGATCTAAGTTTTCGTACTACAGCCATGACCTGATCTCAAATTACGAAATTTTCCACTAAATATTGGGTGCTCACGTTTACGCTGTTGGAAAGCATTCTCTCAGTACGGAGCCTTTACGTGATCGGCTATTGACTTTGCATGTTCTCGCTTGTTCATCAAGTGATCAGATGTGGTGTTGCCTGGATGGATTTCAGTTCTTAAGAGGTGACGAACGACAGCTGATGTGTACGGAAGTGCTTCCATGAGAATTTCATTTGACATTCTGCCCTTACGGACATGTGTAAGGTTTGAGGATCAATTAGCCAGAATTAGAATATTCAGATTAATTGTGTAAATGAGCTATTTTATACTCGCGTTCATAATTGTCTATTTAGATTTGGAATTAAGATTTTATAAAGTTTTAGAAGGATTTAACTTAGAGTAGAATTAAATAAAGTTTATTATTTTAATTATTTCTTTTTTCTGCGCTTGTTAAGAATCGTTTTTAAGTGTCACTTTTGGCATTAGTCGCAAGGGGAGAAAGTGAGATTCATTTTACATCTCATTGTTTTAGTTGTTGGTCTTGTTTTCAAGGACCTAAAGAGTATTGCCAGAGTTAGCTAAGTAAACAAGAAACGAATTTGAGAACAGGATATGGGATAGAAAGACAACGAGAAAGACAAGGTAAGGATTGAACTTTGGAATTTGAAGTGAGCAAAGAGACAAGAAATGATCATGTGAATGCCAAGAGCTTTTAGTATAAGAACAGTTGGAGAGGTGTCGACGGACTTTGATTGACAGGGAGATTCACCTTTTTTTTGGTGGATAGTCAGCGTTTCTAAACGCCTGATTGGTTATTGAAGTTGGATCTGTCTTGTCAGTAGTTCTAAGTGAAGAAGACGTTAGTAGTGATTTAACTTTCGTGATAGCCGGTTGTGCGGCGTCGCTACTCAATTTTTAGCTTAATTCGGCCTTCATCTGGTAATTCAAATGATTTCAGATGAGAAATTCTAAAAAGTAGACTTAACTCAAATATTTTAAGTTTTAGTTGTTTAATTTATGTTCACAACAAATTTATCTTTGTGTTCGCTCGAGTCGAGGATTTTAAAGAGTATCCGCCTAGCTGAGAACCAGCTCCATCAATTTAAATAGTTCATGGAGACCAGTATTAGTTGGAGAGAAAGTAACCAGCCCCAAAAGGTACATAATTTCATCGTGGAAGAAGGAGCCTAGCAGAGCGATCTACCAGCCACTTCGGAAGAGGAGTCCACCCCGCCCCCCCGGACGTTTCGATGTAGCCAGAGAGCGAGAAAGACATCCAAGAGCGGACAGATTGAGAAGACCACGGTATAGCCCATTTCCATTTATGTCTCAATGGCCATTCTTTCTGTTTCATATTATTACATTCAAAATTGGGAACGGATTATTTAATCAGACAGATAGTGGGAAAGACAGATACATTTTACATTAGAGCATTATATTTTTCATAGAGAGCTTAAATTATACTCTCCCTAAATTCTTACCTGATCCAGACAGACCATTTGCTATGTTCCACATCTTGTTTAATCTTTATTGTACTTAGTAATTGTTAAATCAGTCATTCCAGTTTTGCATTTAGATATGGTTTAAACATTTCTACATTTGATTACCCTCTTTAAGTAAAGATTTACACAAACTCATTCTGAGTTATGATCATATATTATTTAAAGAAATTATCAATCATTACCTCGTAAATACTTATCTATTCAAATCTTTAAATTGATAGATTACCTTACTGCACATCATATAAATTGATTGCCAAGTCTTTACATGAAAATTGTCTTTTCTTATTTATACTTTACGATGATCCAGATTGATACGATTTGATACAATGTCTGTCATTATTACAATTTGAATTATTCTCAATTTGCATACCTAAATTGAACATCATATTAATTGAATTTCATTATTCATTTATCCACATCTTTTATTCCAAATTACCAAACGTTATTGTTTTGTATATCTTTTGTTATATAATCAATAAACAACTTGTTTAATTGTTTAAGACCGTTTCACGTGCCTATTTCTTCCCTCGTTGGCCGGCCTGTGTGCGGAGATTTTAGTATGTAAGTTAATGGGATAAATCCTAAATTATCATAAAACTTTGTGAATAGAATAATTCACTGGCGCAGTCCTTTATAAATGATTAATTATTCATTCGACCACTTATTTCCATAATTATCCCCAGGAACCTTACACATGTAGAAAAATGCCCCGACAGTATGTAAATAACCCGACAAGTTCTGCTAAATATGTGGAGAAGTGGCATGCAAAAAATGCTGTTATCTCGAGAAAAAAATGGCTAACCAATCAATTTAAGCATCATTTTCGTATTCAGTGATTCCGAAAACATAAATCATATTCTTTGCACTATAACTTATAGCTTTTCAAAATTTGTAGAACAGTGTAATCAATGCTTCTTAGGTTAAATTTCTAGTTTACAGCAAAGAAAGGTTAGATATTTAACTATACGAGAAGGATATAGAAAGCATCCAAGCTCTTTGAACAATTTTGATACTCCACGACATAGTCTCGTACATCTTGGAGCCCGATAAAACTTAAAATCATTTAACACATACTTTATTACGTACATCTTGGAAAATCTTAGGCGTGTAAGACACCGTTGATACATGCATCTATGTATACTTAATTTTCTTGTATCTGTTTAGTCTGTCGTACTTCCGAAAGAACTTTGTACCTAGCTATATTACAGAGGGTTGTTAGGAATCTATGTTAACAATTAGCATATTTAAATGTGGCGCGCGATTCATTTCATGTGAGTAAATCACGTTGAGTATTGTTAGAGCAGGTATTAAAATAATTAGTATTCGAACAGCGAGCTATAAACATTGGTTTATGCCACTAAAAATTGACAGGTATTGGGAGGGCTACATAACAGCCCTTTCCGACGTCAAATTCAGCTATTCCGAAATTATGAAAGCATGCAAGACGCGAGGCTTCGTTATTTCCAAGAATGGGATATCTACTATACTAAATAACATTGGCAAACAGGGCCGTAGCCAGGACGTTATCTTGCGGGGGGGGGCGGTTTTCAAAAATTCCGGACCTTTTTTCAAAAATTCCACTGATTCGGACCTTTTTTCAAAAATTCCACTGAGTCGGACCTTTTTCAAAAATTCCACTGAGTCAGACCTTTTTCCATATTTGGGAGGCGGGCCTTTTTCCGTAATGGGTTGGTCGTCGACCCCCCCCGACCCCCCCCCCCCTGACTACGAGCATGGCAAAACTAAGCGGCGCCATTTCTGAGGTAATATCTGAGACCAGCTATTAGCTGTACTCTTGCTGTCTTCCGAAAACTTCGGGCTCTTCGCGATGTAACCCACCAACACAACGGGCTATTGACCAGAAGATACGGATATTTGTATACACGGTAAATACAATTATCAACAGCATTTTACAACTGGAGAAGCGACACAAGAGCCACGTTCATAAGTTTTGCCACGCTATGTCCAAGAGTGACGGAACAACTGCCGTAAACTCTAAGAAAGATACATGGCGGATGAAAAGTTGAAATGCATGGTCACACTAGATGAGGCGTATGTTTATTTAGGCGACTGAAAAGAGCAGAGCCATTTTTTTCCGCCCAAGGGGTTCTAAGGACTTCAGAAAATGGTACCGGGAATGCAAGAAAACAGTTTCAAAACTGTGATCGTGTCGGGATACAGCAGCAACGCTTAGTTAATTTTACACAGAGTTTATTCAAAGGCCAAAGTCAACGCCATGTACTATCAGACTAACGTTCTAACCCCCATATTTAACCATCTCCTGTTTGTACGGTACAGAAGTAAACAAGATATGGCTGAACCAAGACAAGGCGTCAATTCACACTACCGCGTCAACTCGCTCTTTCTGGAACGCATGTAAGAAGAAACCGGAATCCCCTCGATTCCATTCAGCGACACACCCTATGAATTTTTTGTGGCTTTGGCCTACTTAAACAGACACTCGGAAAGAGACGATCGCGAACAGTGGCGGGTTCTTTGAAAAGCGTGTCAACAGGATTTGTTACGAATTGTTCTTGATGTTCTGCCTCCAGCCTTTTGTGGAAACTGCGATGCAGGGGAATAGTAGCGATGAATGGCTACCAGATTGAACACAGTCGATGGTGGCGAAAGGGATTTTCCACCTTTCTGACCTTCTGTAACTTGTTACCATAGATCTCTAACAGTCCTCTGCAGAAACTTGGAAATTCTTGCAAAGATACCACGTTTTGATGTATGAGACATATTGATCTACCGTAGTTACTCGATTCTAAGGCGCCTTCGAATCTAAGGCGCATGCTGATTTTTGAGACCATTATCCATTCTTTTGAAGAAAAAAGTGCGCCTTAGAATCGAGTAAATACGGCATTTGAAGATGTGGGCTGAAAAGAGGAAAAAAATATAATTTTTGAGTCATTTTTGAAAATTTATTGTGCAAGAGAGCAAATGAAAAACGATACGAATTTTATACATAATATTATTCATTATGTATACTTTCTGTACAAAAAAAATGGATTTGTATTTTTCAGTCTGGAAGGAGATACAAATTGTTTATTGTTGATTGTCAAAATCGAAATCTTAAAGACTGTGAGCCTGATATACAGGGTGTTTCTAAATGGAAGGACAATAAGTACCTAACGTGATCCTTTGCATGATAACAAATTTAAAGTTCCTTATGTAAAATATTCAAAACTCAAATTTTAAGGGTCTGAACATCACGCGAAGTTCTCTAAAACCTGGCGGAAAACGTCATTTAATCTCAACAATTGCCACAGTTTTCTCGTGGCATAGCGCAGTTCATTATGTGAAGGTTGGTGCAGAAAGTTCATAAATGACGTAACGACGCAATTTAAAATTTGAGTTCTCGACATTTTCGATAAGGAACTTTTTGCTTCTATTGATGCATGGAATCACCTTATGTATAGTCAACCAAAGGAAATAATCCACACGAGTTTAATACTAAATATTACATTTCATGCTAATGTGTTGTTTTAATAGCTTTTTTAATTATAATTATTTAAATTTAATAATCTTAATAATGTTAACTCTAAATGTAATATTAAATTATTAAAAATAAATTAATATTGAAACGGTAAAACTTAGAGTAAAATTCCAGTCTAGATTATTTCCCTTTGATGACTGTACTTATTGTCCTTCCATTTAGAAACGCCCTGTATAACGTCTGAATTATCATTACAGTTTTGTAATCTTGCATAGCAATTTTTACACACACGGTCCAGGTATAAGTGAGAATTTTTTTCTTTTTATCGGCGAGGTCTTCTGTTATCTGCCGCAACCCCTTCTTAATAACAGTCTTGTGTCTTCCATGTGGATCACAACATTTTCTTCCAAATAGATGTGTATATTTGTCACTAGAATACATTTTTAAATGATAATAACAAACAGTCTTTATGTTCGTCGGTTTCTTCAATCTCCTCCACAATAAGCGCTGGTCTTCATCAGGCAAGGTTTTCACACCCAAGAGATCAATAGATTGGGTGTAAGTGTCACGGTCCGTTTGCAGACGGTTTAAAACGAGATACGTCTATCCTACTGAAACGGCCGTGACATCAAATACGAATGCTCAGGCTCTCGAGGAAAGAGTGAAGAACACTGACGAGAGAGAGAGAAGAAAAACCAACCCGGGAAGACAAAATGAGACTGATCTAAAACGGAAGTGGGAAAACGTAAAGGAAGTGAATGGGATGATTGATGTGACTGCTTCCAAACAAGGTGCAAGAAATTCGTACTAAGAAAATTTAAAATTGTTTCCAGAGCTTTCTAATGGAAAATTGTTCAAGCAAAGCTACTCGGAATTTTTGAAGGAGCGTAAGCCAGGAAGGGGGATTTGCTACGAAAGATTCTCAGTTCCTGCTTACAGAAATTTATCTTCCTACTGTGAGCATTTAGTCTTCTTCAAAATCGAAAGGAACGAAGACAATGTTCATTGAACGTCAGTAGAAGAAATATCCCTCACGACGGCAGAGTATTATGGAACCTTCCCGTTCGGTTTCCGCGAGTATCTCCATGAGGAATTAGGATGCATCGAGGGACTCAATTCTCAATTGACGTTATTCTTCAAGTCTACCATATCAATGGATTTTCCGGTAAGCGACAAAAGCTCTTACCAGTAAAGTGTTATACTAAATTACGGAGCGCCATTCTTACTCATACCGCTACGGACTAATAATAAATGTCGTATGCACTTTTAAATATTTGTGTCAGCTCTTCGAGCAATAACTGGTGATAATAGTTATAATTTTTGAGGCGTAAAATTTTGGTTACAAGTCACGCCGAATTTTTGCTAGAGTGCTATATAAATAATGATTCCCTAATGCCTATTAAACGTAAGCATACGGCCCTTAAAAAGTTTGCCAAGTTCTCGTTTACGTCAGGCCTGCTCAGCTCATGGAGCTACGTGAACGTTTAAGCTATAACTTTCCTTAGTGCTTCTAAACGTCTAGTTGCATTTAATGCTAAAGTGTTTGTGTTCACATATGCTACAGTGAAAGTGCTAATCACGTATATGAAATTATTCTGGTATATAGTGGTGTGTCCAATCAGTGTCTTTAATTTATTTTGAAGTGCAACACTGTTGCTTCTTTATTCGCAAAAGTGCATAACCGGTTTACTACCTGCATCCTTTGTGCTTTGAATTACTTAAAATTAATGTGTTATGAATCTAGTGCCTATTATGTATTGAGCCACTTAAATCAAGATACTGCGTTCTTCTAAATTAGTGTCTTTAATTTATTTTGAAGTGCAACTGCGTTGCTTCTTTATCCGCAAAGTGTTTTATGTGCTCCTCAGTGGTTTCAATAGTGGTGAAATGTGCTCTATCCTATCGACGAAATTAACAATCATTAATTTCGACTGCGGATCACGTTAGTGCTCGTAATAGTGCTTGCAGCCTATATAAACTTGTTGTGTATTTACTAATATCAGTGAAGTGATAAGTGTTTTCAGGAGTGCTGAATCAATATACAGGGTGTTTCTTTATTGGTGTCCCGTCTTTAGGGCCAAATAACGACTCAAGGGGAACAGATTGGGGGAAAATGAATATTGATTATTTGTTTTTAATGTCCCCTAATTCAGAATTAAAACATTTCGCGTCCCTGGGGGTGAAGGGGTAAATTTTGAAAATTTTAATTTTGTAGGGGTAGGGGTTAGACCCCACGTGTTATTTAGAAAGTTGTAGAGCATCATGTAAAATGTGGGTTTAGCAAAAACCCCGGTGAAAAAATCTCATGCCCTGCCCCCTTTATCGAGTGGGTAAAGTGAAAGGTATGGCTAGCTAATGTAGACAAAAACAGAAAAACTCATTTCCCATTTCCCATGTTTTCAAATTTTTCATAATGTTTTCCTGGGGGAGTTTGTTAGCTTTTCAGGGTAAGGGCTCGTTCATTCTCATTAATTTTCCAAATGCAGGCCCTACTGTTTTCTAGTAAGTATGGTTTTTGTCCACTTCGGCTAGCCATACCTTTCACTTTACTCACTCGGTAAAGGGGGGAAGACATGAGATTTTTTCACCGGGTTTTTTTGCTAAACCCACATTTTACATGATGCTCTACAATTTTCTAAGTAACACATGGGGTCTAACCCCTACCCCTACAAAATTAAAATTTTCAAAATTTACCCCTTCACCCCCAGGGACGCGAAATGTTCTTATTCGGAATTAGTGGACATCAAAACCAAATAATCAACCAACAGAACAAGGATCCATTTTCGTGAACACTAATTCAATCTTCAGCCGTGATACACAAACAGAAATATAATGCCTTAACATCAGTGTAAGGTACGAACACGTAAAGTTTGGTGAACATATTTAATTCACTTACCCGATAGTTCTTCATCTCGTAAATTGAAAATTAACACTATTAAGTATGAAAGATACTTCACACAAGAGACTGATGTGACACGCAGTTTGGCTAGCGAGAGACTGACAGTGGAGTGCCTTCGCCTTCAAGACATGCTTAGACGGGTGGCGAGCAGGTTTGACCACGCGCGTACGTAAATACGTGGAGAGGCGGAACGGAGCCGAAATACAAACTGAAATTTTTACCACGTATAAAAAATGGTTGAATGTATTTGCTGGTAAAATTTCGTCGTTCATTCATCTTGCCCTTATCTTCTATACAGCAAATAGTATTCAGCCACTTTTATGATATAAATAGGGTTATTTTCATTAAATAGTAAAAACATTGCTTTTATGCTATTTCGCTCAATACTCACCACTACTTCTTATGTTGTTAAAAACTTTCGTGAAGAAATCTCGATTTATTAAGGAGTTACGATTTTTTTTCGAATAACCGTTCACCAACTTTTTATTTATCATAAAGCACTGTATAAAAACGTATATATCAAAGAAACGAGTTGGACTTATAACAAAATATTTTGCCAGTGTTCATACGCAATATCAATTAGAAATTGGAACAAATTTGGTTGGATTCTAAAAAAGTTGCGCCACAGCCGATTTGACGATTTGACTTGGAATGACTCAATTATAGCATGGTTGCAAAGAATTATACCAGTTGTGCGGACTTGTGTAATCAGGATAAAGGATCTGCAGATAGCCGAGGATTTAATGCTCAAAAGCAATTTCAAGAAGATAACCACAGATTTTTTTTTATCGTAAAGCGATTTGTTCACCATAAAGATACCCCATCAGACTTACCAAGCGCAATATTTTATAGTCCATCATAACAGATCGAAATTGCATGAAAATGACAGACTGCATTATTTCATTTGTGTCCCAACTCTCGTTTTGGAATTTCTGCAGCAGTTCTTGACTAAGCATCAAATTACTAAAATCCTTCAGTGTTTCTACTCGCCAGACTTTCATCTCTATGATTATTTTTATTTCCGAAAGTGAAATTACCATTCTGGTTAAAACGCAGCAATTAAAACCATCACAAAGAAATACTTTCAAAAATGGTTTCAGCGTTTTTGGCAATATACAGCTGAAATGAATTCTTCCAGCACTAGCAATGCCATACCTGTAATTCTTCTGACTTCTCACTGGGAGAAAGTGAAAAGTCTCTATATATTTTTTGATCCTCCTTTGTAATTCTAATAAAGTGAAAAATATATGATTATGACCTTAGATCAGTGGTAGACGGGCCAATTTGTTCGCGTATTTCACATTACTTAAAGTTTTAAGTCTTAAATATGAAGCCTTCACTGATCACCGAAGCTCAGATCAGTGAAGTCCTCTATCAGGCTGCCAACACAGTTAACGTTATGTCATAGAATAAGGCGGCCGTGAGTTTCTTCTTAAAGGTGAGAGTGGTCTTTTGTGATAAAAGGTTGAACACCGCTGTTTTAGATCAATTTAGAAGTAAGAGCAAAAATTAGTGACCAGAAATTAAGTGATTTTAAAAAAGTAACTATTCTGGTTGGTCCGAGCAGGACCAAAATTGGTAAGGGAGGTGCAGAAGGCTTTCCCATACCGTCTCAACGCAAAAAGTCAAAAATAAACATGTTGCCTGGCAGAAGAAATGAAAATTTCCAAAATCTCACCGATGTGTGGGTTACATGGTGTATCATCTCATCTGTTTGTGGATGACATAAAGAGCGTTCAGTAAGCTGTATCAATGCAAGTTGCGGAACTTGCTGTTATACTAGGGTATCAGGCAAGCTGTGGAGGATTGCATCCCACTCTTCAAAAATGCTAGTATGTTCGAACACATCGACACACATCGACACACACTCTTCAGCAACACATCTCCTCAAAATATCTCGTGTATGTTCAATTACATTAAGGGACACCTGTTTAGTTTCAATTAAAGGTTTCAAATTCCTCTTATTTGTCTCCAGGAAGTAAGGTATGTCTGGATTTGGACGGAAGGTCTGCAGTGGCGTCATTGAGAGAAATATTTTTTCTTGAATCATAAAATACTAATTTATGGCTGTTATTGATAATTATCTATTTCTCTTAAACTATTTCCAGGTTTTATTCGATAAAGTTTTTTCTTAATTTCAATTTTTTTACTATCCAATTCAATATTGAAATGTGATGACTTTTCTCAAGTTTTCTATTAAATAAGTTTTAAGGAAAATGATTATTAAAGTGATACAAGCTCAGTTCTATCTTTTGAGAGAAAATTCAGTATACAATACATCTGCTGAATTCCTTAAAAGTCATTTCTGTACGAAAATAGATCAGCAACCTACTAAATAAACGTAAAATATCTGTTTTAATCATTTATTTATTCAAAGAAAAAGAAAAAAAAGCTCTCTTCTTCACCTGGACTACGATGGAGACAATTGAATGGTGGAATTTAAAATATTTACGAAAAGAGAAGGGAATTTAATATTGTTCGTTTCACATCCATCGAATCTATTTTATTACGGAGAAAGAAACAGGTCTTCTAATTTTGTTCAGGAATTTGCATTTCAATTCAATTGGTAATAAATATAAAGTAAAAGTTCAGCAAAAGATCTGCATTTTTGTTTCTTTTACATATAAATTGGAAATGTTAGTAGATAAAGTTCCTTATTATTTTAAAAATGGAAAGTGAAAATAAAAGAATAGGACACAATAATAATTTATCCCTAGTAATGTTTATTCTGTTGTGATCATTATTTTATATTTGCACATTTTTTAAAAAGGAATAAAACGTAGTTTCAAGTAAAACTAAGAAAATACAAATGGCGGGTAGATTTATTGAGTTACTGGAATTGGATGGCAGTGACACCAAATTCTATGTCGTTTATCTCTTGTTCGTTGGGGAGAAGGAGATAGGAGGGAGAACATAAAGACGACGATTCCGAATCATTGGGGTGGAGAGATAAAAAGAATATCGAAATTCTAGCACAAAGCTAAAGATATTTAAATATAATAGAAGAGATAAGAACGGGTCAAAATAAATAAAATAAAATAAAATAACGAAGCCGTGGCTTTTGAATAGCGCGATGAGATCGAGAAAGCTTAGGACGAATGGTAAACAAATAATTCTTCGCGTCATTTTTAGATGCCTGAACAACCTCATGTTTAGAATCACAACAAAAACACAGACTTAGTGAAAGACTACAAAAAACAGGAAAACAAGAATGTGGTAAAAATAAAACAAATGTTCCCCAGTATAAATGTTTTTATTCCTACGCCTTCTTGAACAGGCCGGCCAGGTGGCCGAGAGGGCTAGGGCGTAGGCTTTCTAGTTTTCGAGTCAGCCTGGCCGTGAGTTCGAATCCCGCCGTGGGCATGGATGTTTGTGTTTGCCGGGCTGCGTACAGATAAAACTTATGTAAAAGGCGCAAAATGACCTTAGTAGTAGACGCCTAAATTTCTAGACCCCCCCCCCTTCTTGAACAGGACTATTTTATTTAACTATTGGTTTTCTTTACTTTGTTTCCCCACTCACAAAATAATTTCTGTAAGCGTTCACATAAATATTGTTTATATAAAAATATTTCCAAAAATAATATTTTGTCATTGTAATTATTATAGTGCAGTGGTATCCTCACCCACCTCACCTCCGGCAGTTGACACGAAATGGACGGGAAATCTTGAATATCGTGGCCTCTCCCCACTGCGGGGTTTACGGGGAATATACCTTGACTCAACTTGTGGGTGAGCATTACAAAAGGCTCTATATTAGAATGTATTGGTAATATTATTTTATATCTCTGCTATTTAGTATAGATCAGATTGATATCTATGGAATATGTTTTGGCAAAAGAAAAAAAAAAACAGTTCAAAAATTTGCTGCTAACAAGGGAAGTGCAAGGCCTGTCATCGGCAGATGTCGCTCAAACTTGGTAGGAATTAGAGTGCCTGTAAGAAATGGGCTACACAGAAGGTCTACTACACATCCACAGACGCAGCTCCCGCCAACAGCAGGAACAGATGTTTTGATTCCACAATTACTGATCAATGTCAAACTTACTCAACCTTATCATATACGAGGGCGCCAATTGCTGCTTTACATACTGCTTTCCTCACTCTATTTCTAATCGTCACAACTGTTGTAAGCAGTAAATTTCATTTAATTGGTTTTTCTCAACCTTTTTGTCATTATCAAAAGTTTACGTGTATTTTTCTCGAATATTACTTGATGGCGGCACCTGAAAATCGGTATTTATACTGTTCCCTACAGTTGCTAACGGTATACCAAATTTGGTCACTGTACGACATTGACAAGGTCTTGTACTTCCCTTGTAAGTGATGCGATAATGCAAATTAAGTCTTCAACATACGCACGAGTTCCGTTCCGAAAGTTCGTTCGCTAGTTGAATTTATTCGATTAGAGCAAAGTTAGTCTACGTACCAAAACGAAGAATACAAAACTCTTAACGCCTATAGACAGCATATGCAGTGTGTCCCATGTAACCTGTACCAGCGAAAGTCTGTGGTCTGGGGACACCAATATCTATCCATTGGACCCATGTATGTTCCGCGATTTTTTGTAGTTTTCGAGACATGAATTTTTTTGTTTTATTTTCAGATTTTTTTAAATTTTGGACGGTTTTAGCTATAATTTCTCCTGTGAAGTGATTCTTTGAGATTTTCTTTGTTAGTATTATGGCTAGCATGTGTGTGCGTCTGTAACAAGTAAACAGCAAAATTCTAACTACTACTAGCTCAGATTTTGATCACAAAATTAAAATTTCTGTTTGAGAGAAATTGTTACTTGATTTCAACTTGAAAAAAAATTACTTAACCCTGACTGAATAACTTCCTGATAATTTTAAAAACTTTATGGGTTCCTTAGCTCTCAAAATAACACAAAAACGTTGGTACTTTATACAGCATTTTTACGCGAAAACGGAGTTTAAAGTTGATACAGTCGAAAATAGTGAAATTAGGAATGTTAGATAAAAAGATGTAAAATAGCGTATTTAAATTCAAATCATAATTATTTTTTCACATTGTGCTAAATAAAACAACATACATAATCTTAAGAAATCATTTATTTATTACTGTTTTCACAATAAATGTTCAAAGTGCTTGCCACCTGCGGCAATGCACAGACGGCACCGACGCAAAAAATTACCGCGCAAATCTCGGAAGGCTTGGGTTTTTTGTCGTATTACTTCTTGAGCTTCATTTAATTTAGTTTTTAACTCATCCAAACTCGAGAATTCGTGATGGTACACCAATTCCTTATTGTATACCCAGATAAAAAAATCTATGGGGTTCAGGTCAGGGGACCTTGGAGGCCAGGCGATTGGTGCATTACGGCCAATCCACCTCTCTGGGAAATGGTCGTTCAAATGGCCTCTAATCTCTCTTGCAAAGTGGCAAGGGGCACCGTCGCACTGAAATATCATGTTCTGGCGTGTTGATAAAGTGACACCCGAATCTGCCATGGCCTCCACAAAATCATTTTGTAAAAAATTTAAATAATTTTCACCATTTAATCTCGTTGGGAGTTCTTTTGGGCCAATCAGTTCTCTGCCAACAACGCCCGTCCACAAATTCACACTAAATTGGTGTTGAAAATTGTGACGCCGAACCAGTTTTGAATTTTCGGTCGCCCAGAAATGGTAGTTTTGTGCATATTAAATAATTCCGTTGCGGGTGAATTTGATTCGTCTGTCCATACAATTCGGTCAAAAACTCGGGGTATTCGTTGTTTCTTCTTAACATCTCTTGACAGAATTCAATTCGGCGTTGGTAGTCCGGTGCAATTAAATCTTGCACTTTCCGTATGTGATACGGGCGATATCCCTCATTGTGCACTGTAGTGCGAGAGATTCCTGTGAAAGAAGGACAAAAAGGTTAACACACACAAATATTTTTTATTATTATTGTCTACCTGTCGAAGTCTCGGGCAATAATGTTCCGGACCTTTGGAAGACGTGCGTGGGGCCGAAGCCAACACGTAAAGACCCTTTAAACAATTATTATTATTATTATTATTATTTACCTGTGCGTCGTTGAATTACTCTCGTACTCGTAGAGGGATCTCTTGCAACTTCTTCCAAAACAACGTCAACGCCGTCAGGATCTATCGATTCACCTTCACCAGATCGTCGACCGCTCAATCCGGGTAAGCGGCCTTCCATGTAGGAATCGTGCACGCGAAGTAAAACATGTCGGTCCGGATAAGTGGCTGGTTGGCGCCATCCCCTGCGTATCAACATGTCCCGGTACAATCTCGCAGCAAGCCCGGCATTTCCTCATGCGTAAGCCGTAATAATAATGCATTTCGATGCCGTCTGTGCATTGCGGCAGGTGGCAGGCACTTTGAACAGTTATTGTGAAAACAGTAATAAATAAATGATTTCTTAAGATTGTTTCTGTTGTTTTATTTAGCACAATGTGAAAAAATAATTATGATTTGAATTTAAATACGTTATTTTACATCTTTTTATTTAACATTCCCAATTTCACTATTTTCGACTGTATCAACTCTAAACTCCGTTTTCGCGTAAAAATGCCGTATAAAGTATCAACTTTTTTTGTGTTATTTTGAGAGCTAAGGAACCCATAAAGTTTTTAAAATTATCAGGAAGTTATTCAGTCAGGGTTAAGTAATTTTTTTTTCAAGTTGAAAACATGTAACAATTTCTCTCAAACAGAAATTTTAATTTTGTGATCAAAATCTGAGCTAGTAGTAGTTAGAATTTTGGTATTTAGTGTTGTTACAGACGAACACACATGCTAGTCATAATACTAACAAAGAAAATCTCAAAGAATCACTTCACAGAAAAAATTATAGTCAAAACCGTCCAAAATTTAAAAGAAATCTGAAAATAAAACAAAAGAATTCATATCTCGAAAACAACAAAAAATCGCGGAACATACATGGGGTCCAATGGATAGATATTGGTGTCCCCAGACCACAGACCTTCGCTGGTACAGGATACATGGGACACCCTTTATGCATAAACAAAGAAAAACGTCTCTTAGTTATTGAAAAATTTTAATTTTACATTTTTTATTAAAAACACTTTCACTTATAGCAAAAGTACATAGAGGTTGTAGCGTGCCTGTTTGAGCCTCTGCCCGCTCTTTATGTAGAGCTAAATTTTTTTGCCCTTGAATTAATTTTTATTATTATGTTTCCTCTAGCTACTGAATTTTATTAGCTTTATCTTAATTATTTTTAATTTTTGCCACCGCGATTGTTATAATCTCTATCCTCTTTTCTTAGTCATTGTTGGCGCGTAGCTTTTGCCTCGTTCATCGCGCTCGTCCGTGTCTCGCGCGTTCTTTTCCTCACTTAGCTGTTGTCGTTTTTCGACTGGGTTAGGCAGTCTGACCTCGGTCTTGGCCTCATCGACTTCGATCCCTGGGAAGCCGATTCGTCTTAGTACTTACTATGGGCTGAAGCTCTTAGTTTATTTTCCACCCTCTTGGAAAGCTTCGCCCATGGGTTGTCCTGGGCAAGCAAGTAGCTTGAGTTATGGAGTTACCTGAACTTTACCTGTCGAGAATGGCTTCGCCGTTTAGCCCGTTTCTAGATTCAACTTTTCCTCCGCAGATGTGCCACTTTCTTGTCGGCTTGCGTTCATTAAAAACTATCGTCGCCTCAGCGTTTGGACTTTGTTTCCGGTATTATTGGAGGAACGACCTTTTCTCTTTTTCGATTAATGAAAAGCTTACGTCGGGGTTACATTGTCGATTGCGGATATCGACAAAGGCAAGGACGCCTTTTTCTGTTCCCCACGTGGCTTAAAATTTTTACCGCTGTTCGCGACCAGCTAGAGTTTAGTTGTGGTCGGCGAATTAGCTTTTGGTTGATTCCTGCCCCTCCCGGATCAAGTTTCAACTCTCGCCCATTGTCTTCGCTTCTGTTTTGAGTCGTACCGAACTTTTACCAAGCCGGCCATTGTTTTGGGCCTTTCTTTTTCGTTGGTCCTTCACTTCGTTTTCTGTGGACTTTCGAGGAACTCTTTTTGCAATTGCGTCTTTTTATCATGCTTTATCTCCACGACTGGATCAAGCTGAATTCTCACTCCAACCTATATATGGTTTTCTTCGAGCTTCTGGACTGCGGATCCTCCGATCAATTTTCGAAACTGTTGTATTAATTGTCGAATTGTTGGCCTGCCCTTGTTTTCTTTCAAGACTTTCGTGTTATTATGATAATTTAGAAGTTTTATTATTTACCGAACATTGTATTTTTCTTTTCTTTCCTTTTTTCTTGTTTTTGCCTTTTATTTATAGGACCTCTCAATCCGACCGTGACTGTCTGCACTTTGTATTCTCCCTTGCGTATGTGTGTTTAACCTGTTTCTCTGTCCGTCTTGTATTTGCCCGCATTTTATCTTTTACCTCCGTCGTTTGTTTTATGTTTATTTTATTTTTTAGTATGTTCCCCTTCTAGGTGCCTGGTCTCTTCGAGGTCTCTGGTTTCCCCTTACTTATTTAATTCTTTGATTTGAATTTCTTTTTGCTTACCACCCTTTTAATCTAATTTTTCCTTATTTAAATTATATTATTATTTTTTTATTTCCAAATATATATATTCAAGCTAAATTGCCAAACGACTAGCTTTCACTGGGTGTCCCTGAACTCATCACGGTATTCGACTACGATGATGGCAGTTCCCCCCCCCCCCCCCTTCGTGGATGGCGTTATCGTAAACCTCAAGATTGTGGTATCAATTATTGAATACCGTCCGCCTTCCAGCTTCGATGTCAACTCGTACCCGTTCGCATCGTCAGTTTGTCCACTTCTGGATCTTTACTCTATGTATTTGTATATAATCAGTGGATAATCGTTTGGGAGTACTTATCATCTTTAGCATTTTTTCCTATTTGCAATAAAGGAAATATTTGTTTGGAACTTATTAGTTCTTATTTTTTTCTTTTAAGTAATCAACTGGAGGAGCAATCTAAAGAGGTTTTTATTATAACCAATTCCTTTCTGTGAAATGTGTAATAATTGATGAGATAAGTGTATAGTCAGTTCAGACGAGTGATGCCCAATATCATCGACAATTCATTTCACTTGTCACGAGTGATGTGCCAGAGTAATGAAATATTCTCAACTATACTGACAAAGATCGGCAATGGTGAAAGATTGCTGCCTCAGGAGAAAGCAGTTGATTTAGAGAAGATTTAAAAGTAGACAATGGTGCTTGGAAAATTTTCCCGATGTAGTTAGGCTGTTTCATCGCAACAACAACGTTGATGCTCCCAACAAGAATGCTATCATGTGTAATAAGTTGTTTTGCCAGTTATAAAATGAACGATTATGCCGCAGAAGTGAATTAGATCCAGCAAGAATAAAACCACCAAAATGGGTATTGTCGAATTAGGAGGCTTGCAACATCCTACATGCTTGGCTATTGACTCACCGTACATGTTGAGAGTGAACATCGATGTGGACGATGAATTTGTAAACGGTGCGATCGGTGTACTCACAAGGGACCGTAAAAAAGGAAGCTAATTTTGTATGAAAAAATGACGAGGTCCTTGGATAAGTGCGTGACAAATATCAGCGGCAGACATCAAGGAGTTTCCGAGTTATAGTCATTTATTGTTCCCATTATAATTCTATTAAGCAAATCCGAAAATGTTCGAAAACATTTTTCTAATGTTGTTTATTGACCCTGTGCTCACTCCTGTACATCATGTGAAAGAGATGAGTGTAGTAGGTTATGGTTGTGAGTACGAAAAGAAAGAAACGAGTGAACAACATCTACAACATTAGCATAAACAATGCATCTGTCGTTTAAGGTTATAGTTGCCAAATGAAGAAATGGGCACGAATCAAATATAAGCCACCTTTGATTTCCAAATTCAAAGACAACATAAATGATGCTTTGAAATAGATACCCGATCACTAAACGTACAGCGAACATCAATTTAGGTAGCACGATTAAATGTAAACATGAACATTTCCCATAGGTGCCAACCGCTGAGATCACGGCACTTAAATCCCAAGGTGCTACACTTGATCGTATCTTCTTTGATTATGACATATCACAACATAATCAACTGGTTAATGTTTGAATTGAATAGAATAACCAGTATAGATGGATTATATTTGATTAACTCCAAAGACCACTATAATTGCTATCTCACTCCAGATAGTCAAGCACCTTTGATGAAAAAGTTCAGAGACGAATACGAGAGATTGGAATCGCACATTCTGCTAACATTCACCAAACGCGTAAAAAATGTCAAATTAAAAATACAAACAACGATACAGTTAGCTACAACAATGATGATGATTCCATTGAACAACAGAATATTTTAAACGTTTTAGTTACCAGTCACAATGCACAGTATTTAGTAGCGCATGCACAGTACTTATTACATCTGATTACTTGGCAATAAGTGAGGCTTGGATGAATGCAGGTGAACCTGTACATATAGATGGATTCGAATTGAGGACACAAGAGAATTAGTGTGATTGTATTAGATCCGATGCACTCACCAAACATGATGTAATAAGTTATAGGAAAGCAGGCGGTGTTGCGATCTTCAGAAATATTAACTCTTTGACCGAATGCGAACATACACTGATAGACTGGTCAAATTATAGATGACTGATTGACGCTGGTATCGGTAATATTTGTATGGTTAAAGTGTGATGAGATTTATACTAGACATTGTTTAAATCATCCTAATGTTCGATATCTGATATGGCAATGTTCAGTGCGATGATGAAATATTCACCAGCAACTACACCTATCAAAGACAACATGGAGGTGGATACTGATGTGTAAATTGTGATGTTTGGAGACTTCAATGTAGATGCTATATTAAACTTACAGCTCTTGGCTTTGTGAAGGAACGTTTCAATTTAGATTACATGCCCATTAGTATATTGGGTGGCAGTACTACAGATTTGATATTGATTCTAGTCTGTTGACATTTGTATCATACTTCTCTTATCACAGACTACTGATTTGTAAGTTGTGAATGACTTATAATTAAGGTTCGGTTAAAAATAACGAGTCTGGTTAAAAATTTATGATATAATGCAAGTATATTAGTTGATTGAACATATTATGTCAGAAATGAAAATTTTTAAATTGTGTTGCATAAAATGATTTCTTATTCGCCTTGAAGCCACAAGACGTATTCTACGACTTAATAGCGGCAGTGTCCCAACACAGCCCTGTACAATTTTTTATAATAAATAAATCATTAAGGAATGACATAACCAAGTACCGAAAGGTTAAATTAAACCATTCGCGGAATCATATTTTTAACCGCCCCATGTTAACATTGTAAGTTTCTAATGGACCATAATGATACCATTAAACCACGTACCTTTGGACCTATTTAGATTATCATTAATTTTACGTTATATTCATTCATGACACATCACTCCAATTGTTTGATATATTACATGTCATATCTTAACACTGAAAGTTCTAATGAACTACAATGGTTCCACTAAACTAGGTTCCTTTAAAACAATTTCGACTATCATTAATTTTACATTATACAGGGTGCGTAAGGTATTTGAGGACAGATTCACGTCAAGAAAGAAAACAGATATAAGTCGAGATAATAACTTTGTTATCGAAACATATGAGCGTAGCCAAGAAACCTTCTTGTTATATGGCTATTCAATGAATCCGCCTTCAGCTTCTATAACTGCTTCAATGCGAGATCGAAACCGTTGACATGCGCGAATCAAATGGTCATGGTTCATATTGGTCATTGCTCAAACAATGGCAGCTTTCAATTCATCTTTGGTGTTATGGGAGTGTTCATTGACCTCTCTCTCCACAACGCTCCATACGTAGTAGTCCAACGGATTCAGGTCAGGGGAGTTAGGAGGCCAAAGGATAGGGGTTACGCGAACATGGAAATTGTCGGCCATCCATTCCTGTGTCATGGGAATCTTGTGTGCTGGGGCAGAGTCTTGCTGAAACACGTAAGTCCTTCCGTTGCGTATCGTGTCTATCCAAGGTTTAACAGTTGTTTCAAGGGTCTCAACGTAGACCGCAGAGTTAACTTTAAGTCCTTTGGGAATGAAGTGTGGAGGCATCACATGTCCTTCACTGCTGACAACCCCTAAAACCATGACAGTTGCAAGAAATTTCGTGTGCATGACTCGTGGCACTTCCAAAGGGTCTGCACATAATCATCTGTCATTTCTTCTGTTCACCTTCTGATCCTGGTCAAAGTTTTTTTCATCGGAGAAAATCCACAGCAAATCAGCTTCACACGGATTTTTCAGCTTGTTTAAGAGGTTGTCAGGTCTTCGGCAAGATGGATGGGTGAGCCTTTAAGCATTTATCTCGCGCATGTTGTAAAACGTAAAAGAATAATAAATAATATTCTACAAAATAAACTTCAGTAAAAATTTTAATATTATAAAAGGGTTGCTAATGACAATTTAAAAAAAATGCTGTTTCATTTTATCATTATGTGAGTTAAAAATATACAATTTCATTACAATACATCAAACACATATCTGTTTTCCTCTGAGTGTCAATATTGATTATAAGTCTTTTCAGTTCCAGTTCTTCCAATTAAACAATTCGTATGAGATTGAATTTATAATTCAGTCGTCTATAGAGTCACAATACTTCCGAATGTCCCATGGTCTAAAAATATTCATTTTTACGTATTTAAGTAAATAAATTATTATCATAAACTGATATTGTTATTGTTTTTTAGAAATGTAAAAGGTAATTCTTCTGAGATATGGAATTTTATTTACATCCTTATTTAAGAATCATAAATTTAAAAAAAACAAATCGAATATTTCATCAAACCGAATAGCAAGGAATTGCGCGAAGTTTCAGGCGTTACTTTCGATCATTTGGCATCGAACGCTCTCATTTCCACCAAGGAGCGCCAGATGTTGCCCTCCTCCTTGGCATTTTAATGGAAATCTAAAATGGGATAGAAATATGAAAGAAATTTATGTTTTCCATTGTATATTACTCAAGAAATAGTTTAAGGGCTCGCCAGTTGATTTCAATGCAATTTAGTTGAACTTACTATATTTCAACTAGAAACTACATTTTCACTGTAAGAGCACCATAAATTATATTTTTCGAAATGTAATGTAAGAAATAACAATTCTGTAAATATTTTCTTAATTTATTATTATTATTATACTTACATATCATAATTTTTAGGTCCAAAATTTACAACATTACCTTAAAAAGAAGAATCAATTGCATTTTCTACTTTTTTTAGTAAAGTATTTTATAATACGATTGATTTAAACTCACTGTGTTCTGTATGGAATAGTTTGTCGTCGTTGTTAACGAAAGGATTGACAGTTATTTTATCTATAAAAAGAGAATTATTGTATATATTGTGTATTTCAATTAAAAATATATTTTATGTCGCTGAGGGAACAATCAAATAGAATAAACGTCTATTAACAAACGAAACATATAAGGTTTTATAAGAAGATTTTAAACCGGATATTTTCAGAAGTTCGAAGATTGGAAGCAAAAAAAATTAGTAGGATATTTATTCTTAGTTTGTTTGACATTTTGCTTGAGCACGTGTTGAACAAAGCGCACTCTCGGCAGGAAATATGAACGATAAATAAAAGACCTGTCCAACGAGACTAAGGCAGTCGCTGACTGGCCGATTAACTTAGCCAATGTCATGACCACGTGATCTATTGCAGGAGAAGGGATTCTCGAGATCGTCAATTGGACTATAGCTGTGTGTTCATGCACAGTTACGATCTTCGTGCGTTTCCTAGGTGTCACATACATTCTCGAACGGCGGTCGAGTCAAATCTGAAGGTATCTAAAATCTGACGAAATACTGTGGCTGACCCAACTGCCAAAAATGTGGCCAAAAATCGAAAACGTAATTTAATTTTCTAAAATTCAGTTCATAGGGGTTTTTGAAGTCGCTAATTTTGAATTTGATATTTTTACAAAAAACAAAATGGCGGAATCAATGTCCAGATCTGTTTTCATAACTTTGCAATGGTGAAATGTACAAACTTCAATCCTCTTAAGTTAGTGCAATTCAATTGCCTCGGATCTAATGATTTTATTCCATTCTCCGGCAATTTTTAAACTCATCTTATTTCATCTTATTTTAAACTCGAATACTTTTCGCGCAAAGTCTTGTCGATGCTTCTTTTTACTAGATTCTTGAATCAGCCAACAGAAAAAAGACCAAACTTGACTTTTCGTGTTTGTTTTGAGTATAGGATTAAGGATATCAATTAGATTGGACAAGGATGCAAATGCCAAAGGGAAAGCCTCCATGGTCTACTAAAATTCAAGGAGGAAGAGGGTTTAAATACCTATTTCCAAATAAGCTTTTAAGATCCCCCCTTTTCTGAAGTTTGGGAAGAAAATTTTTGAAATATTCTTAAATATTTTATGATTAATATTCATCGTCTTTTATCATTTCTTCAGTAGAATTGGCTTCAAAAAATTAACATAACCTTTTGGAATTATTGCATATATTATGTACACGCTTTATTAAAAATAATAATTTTTATTTCAGTAGATCACATTTAAAATATTACCTTCGACAACATTTCCTTCGGCAGAGTATATGCAATGCTATAAAAATAATAGACAAAATTATGAATACTTTCAAAAATTAGATTCAGAAAATACTATATTAAAAATAAATTAAAAACATTTTTTTTTACTGCTTATTAAAAATATTGATTCAAGATTATGAGTTGTTATTCAAGCATGTATCCTTGTAAGAAACAACAGAGAATAACATACTCGTAAATAAAAACATTTCAACATTTTCCGCTAGTAGGTCTGATCAAATAGTTCGGGATATCATGCATAAATATGAAATTTGAAGAGTTGAGATCTTAATCCTTCTAATAGGAATCCTCCAAGTTTCGTCAGGATATTTCTGTTAAGAATCGAATTATCACCACTTTGTGTATTGTGTCCGCTGCGATGCTCAATAGTGAGTGGTTCTCAATTTAGTAAAAAAAAGTTGAGAAAAGTAGAACGGAAAATGATATAAACGGCTTTTGCGATGCCGCTATGAATTGTTTATAAGTGTATGCCATGATTAAAAAGTTGACAGATATCGATTGCAGACCAGTAAGATCTTCAACATTGGATGCTGTCCAAAAAAAAGACGAAATCACTGGCCTCGTATGAGCGAATCGTTTACTCAGCTTATTATGTAACTTTAAAGTTGTAAAGTTATTGAAATAAACAAATGATACATAAAGTCTCCTAACTTGTTTAGCAGACCTCATACGAAGGCAAGGTTAAGGCATGTTTCTCTATATAGGTGCAACACCGATTTCCCGGCAACTAATGGTCCTGCACCTCTTTTAGCGGACAGAATCACGAGAGGGAACTTGACAATCCCGCTGCCGCCAGACTAGTTTATTGGGCGGACAACAGATGGCGCCATCAATTTGTCTGTTTACACGGCACGTGCTGCTGGTAGTCTCCCTTTATTTTGAGATTATATCTTATTTTGCTTAAATTTAACCCTAGTTATGGCTTCCCCGGCAAATTCAAGTGGTAGCCGTGGTGTTAAACGTAAACATCGATCTAGATACATGGTAGGTATATCATTAGTGGGTTAGGGGTGTGCCAATGAATTATTATCAAGGTGAAATCGGATGGTCCGGCAAAACGGTTAATCTGGCAAGGCTCTGGAACTAAAGGTACCTGTATTTTGCAGGTGAATGGGCAAAGATAAGTCAAGATAAAACGCACTTTTGTATTTGAGCAGCATACCTTTAGGAAATAAAGAACAAGCAGAATGATATGGTTGACCAATTATTGTTATACACTTTTGCCCGTGCGGAAATAAATCGTACGGTCAAATTCTGGTTTCTGCACAAGGTGATGAGTTCTTTGTACTGCCACAAACCAGATTTCCAGCAATTTAGAAGAAGAAAAAAAGTGAGTCCAAGCATAAACATTTGGAATTTATGAGAACCATCAAAACTTTAAAACCCAGGTGTCACATAGGAATGCGACAATTAAGCTGTCCGATGTCCCCAGCCGCTCAACTGGGGAGCTCCTATTGTTGTAACTTGAAGCAAATTGGGAAGCTCCATGCCCAGAACTGTCATGGCCGAAAGTGAGTGAAGATAATGCAAAACACATGGATAAACAGAAGAGTAACTGATTAATAATTCTTTCACACGCCGATCACGGACTGATAAGTTTATCTTTTCGTTTACTTTGTATTTGAAAAATTTTATTATATTTTATAAACAATTTTTCGATCATGGTTTCAATTTCAATTTCGTTTCGATTGTCTTTCAGTTACGTATTTTCATTTTGGTTACGTATTTTTGATTTATTTTTGTGGAAACTGATTCCTGATCCTTTTTCTTTTTTGTTTGTACAGTTGTACGCAGTTTAACTTTGAGGAATGGTTTTGAATTAATTATTCCTCAGGCCCAAAATCTTCAAAAACAAAGCAGCCAGACAGCTAATTACTTCACGGCTCACTCCTGCCCAGAACTATCATGGCTCAATTTGCTTCACTTTTTGCCGCTGTTAACAATAGGATTCGGAGTCTATCTTTAATATACGTCATTGGCTCAAATCAATTGGGGAGCAATGTCGATTACGGGTGCTGCCATCTATTGACAGCATCCAGCGTAAACGAAACAATTCGAGAGCAAAGCACAAGCAAGCGGAAGGAAGCAGCTGGCAAAGGCGGAAACGGCGCAGAAAAGAGCGCGGCGTTCAAACCAGAGACAAATGAAAGAAAGAGACTGGCAGTGACCTCCCCTCTAGTGGTGCCTTTGCGTCGCCATATTGGGATTGGCAAGAAACAACTGATCGCCCGAGGCAATGCATGTGAATCAATCGGTTTGGTTTAGTTGGTTTGGCATTAACGTCCTTTTCAACTTCTATGGTCATTTCAGGACTGGGTAATAGGGGGCGGCAAATTTTGCCTCGCAAGGGTTCTTTAACGTGCAGCCGGCAAACGACTACACGGGACAAACATCTTTACTTCCCTTCCGAAGGAAATGAATGATCTCAGGATTTTCTCCCCTGAAAAAACACTCGTCGTCCTCGCCCGGAATCGAACCCGCGTCCTCGAGCATCAGAGGCGATCACGCAACCACTGAACTAGCGAGGCCGATGTGAAACAATCGCAAGCAATTGCTTATTACAAATTGCTTGGATTAATAAATTGATTATTTTATTGAACTGAGAATTATTTCTTCTTTTTCTTTTAATTTAAAGTTTTAAGATATTTGTCTGTTAAAAATTCGTTAGGCATTGAATCAGCTATTTGGAGCCATTAAAAGTATACGTTATCGTTAGTTAATGCTTACTTACTTACTTCCTTTTCAAACCCGCTTATCCGCGGGGGCAGCAACCCTATGGAGGATCTCCAGCGATCGAGATCTTCCGCCATCAGGCGCATGTCCTCCCTGATAATATCCAAGCGACTCGAACCCAGATTCTCTATGTAGTCTAGCCACCTGGTTCTAGGCCGACCCTTTGGTCTCTTACCCACCGACTTGGAAAATAACAACTGCCTAGGAAGACTAGTTTGCGGCATCCGTATCACATGGCCATACCAGCGCAACTGAGATCTCTCAATGCGGAGAAGTAGCGGCTCAACACCTAAAGATTCCCTGATTGTGCTGCTGTACACTCTATCTAGTAGGGTAACACCTGCCACACCTCTCAGAAATCTCATTTCGGCCGCTTGTACCCGCACTCTTTCGGTCATTACCCAAGCCTCATGACCATAGGTGAGAATGGGGACAAAGATAGATTTGAAGACGGAGAGCTTGGCTTTGTTACTCAGCTCGCGTTTCGTTACCACGGATCGCCACAGTTCACGTCTGACACAGCTTGCTGCACCGATCCGAGCATCCAATTCTAAGAAAATTGGAATGCAATAAAGTTAGTTAATGCAATAAAGTTTTTTTAAAAAAAATCAGAAAACAGGTTATGCTTACTAATACTTCCAGAAATCATCTACAAAAACAGCTAAAATTACATTGAGAATATATGCCACCTTAGGTTTTTGCCAATCGTAACATGGCGAATGCTGCACTTCCGCTGGCACCAATAGCGCTCAGCGAAATGAATCGGGCACTGCCAGTCTCTTTCTTTCATTGTCTCTGGTTCAAACAGTGTTCAAAATGCGTTTGGGGAAAACTGCGTAAAGGGGAGAGAGAGCGGAGCTTCGACACGATATAGTCGATTGGAAAAAGCTCCGATGCGACCGAGTTTCTGTAGGAAAAATATCTCGTTTAGCAATGACGGAGATAGAACTAGAGAAAGAGAACTGATAGACAGTGTGCAGTGCAATGGACGTATGCATGGCATTACGCTTCATTTACTGAACTAACTTTCTCAGTGTATTTTTCCATTCAAGGAAGCCGTCGTCAGCCTGGACACGGAGAGGTTCTCATAAAAGCAACTGCTCAACGTTCGCACGAGCCCGAACTCGCCAGCGAGGAGCCCGAGAAGGAGAAAGCAGTACGTACGTCCGCCGGAGTCAGCAGCGCCCGCCACGTCGTACTTTTCAAGCCGGTCTTCGAGGGAAAATCTATGCGAGTGCTTGTCGTCGCCATTGACGTGCCCAACCGAATTTCATCGATAGTGCCAAGGATTGGAACAGAGACGGAACGAGCCAGAGAGACGAGGGTTATATGCATCGCTCCTTGGTCGTTCTTCGCCCTTATCCAGGATTATCTCGGCGCCATCATCCTATATACAAGGTAAGCAAGTTACATGCTTACAAATAAATGCTCTCTCTCACTCTCATATGCAATGACGCTCCCGAGCGCGTAATGTTTGTTTCTTTTAAAGTAACTGCGCGTAATTTCCTTAGCTTAATGTATTACCTGTAGTAAATGACAGTAAGCATAAGAAGCCATTAAAGGTTGCATTTAATTTGCGCGAGGTTGTTTAGAAAATCTAATTATCTCTCGCGCGTTGAAAGGCGGTCGTCAGTAGACTAATTCCGTCTTTTCTTTCTTTGCAGTTATTTACGTCTTAGGACAAATTTAAACGCGGTGCGTCGCCGCTGACTGTTGTAAGGTGTACAATTGTTCTTATTGTACGAAAGAGTGGAGGATTTGATTTTCCCCTTCAGTATTGGATACCGTTGCGCTGTCTGCGGTGGAGAAAGCAGAACCAGCTAACGCTATATGAAGTTAATGTTTTGTTATGGACTCTCTAATTGAATTTTTGTAACATTGGTTTCTAGCATCCAAGCTGAAATTTTTATATGCAAGTTAATTGCTATTATAATTTTTCCAGTTATTGTTTCTTGACCAACTGTATTTAGTTTTTGCTTCATTCGGGCGGATTACCTACGTGTTAGTAGGATTCCGTCCCTTTACCCAAACACGGGCTACGACCTTACATGGTTAAGAGTGATAGGTAAATTATCATTTAAATCCTCCCATTCGTTTGGCGTACTCTTGGGTAAACTGTGTATTTTAGTTTATTATATTATGTTAATAAATCACTTTAATTTAAGCACAAAGTATGTTATTTCTCTGTTCACGTATATTTAAGCAACTTCCACTGTGCATAGTCGAATTTTAACGTGACACCAGGGCTGCGTATGCCTTAAGGCAGACAAAAGTAATCGTTTAGTCATTATTGATAAGGGTGAATATATCGAGGGCGTGGAGGAGATGTTGGAGGGCACTCCATATGAGTCCTTAAATAAGGATCCACTCCATCAAATTGTCCGCACAACCAAGGAGTGTTTAAAGTGCTATCAACAATTATTAAAGGGGCATAATATCAGCAGGTTCATACCCAGTAACCCCATTATCCCTAGGCTTTATGGTTTACCTAAGGTGCACAAACCAGGTAACCAATACAGACCAATCATAGACAATACAAATTCGCCAACCAGTTACGTAGCCAAATTTCTCATGACCAAATTTTGCACATTAAATCTCCCAATAGTGGACTATTCAATTAAGAATAACTCTATGTTAGTTGAAAAACTCAGCAGCATACAATTCGGAAAGAAATGTATATTGGTTTCCTTTAACATCTGTGCGTTGTTTCCCAGTATTCCGATCAAGGAGAGTATGGATATTCTGATGTCGGTACTGGACGACAATAATAGCCATCTAGGGGAATCAAGGCACAGTATGTTGGCCACTAGATTGTGCTGTTTTAACCACTTGCTGCAGTTTAATGGGAAATTTTACAGAATGACTGATGCAACAGCCCGTTCTTGGCTAATTTATTTCTCAGAAATTTAAAAAACCAAGCCCGTCAAACATTTCCATACTTTCCACAAAATTGATACAGGTATGTGGATGATGTGTTTGCGGTGTTCGATACCTCTAAATCTTCCTGTCCGAACTTAACAATTTATCTCCTAATAAAAAATTCACCATGGAACTTGAAAAAGAAAAGAAAATTCCTTTCCTTGACTTAGTAATTTGTAGAGAGAAAAAGAAAACAAACTAACATTCAGAATTTAGAAGAAACCATCCTTTACTCCAGCAGACATCAATAGCCGCTCGAACCACTGTTTCGCCCGTAAAGTTGCAGCATTTCAACAAATGATCAGGAAAGCCTTCTGTTTACCACTTACACCACAATAGAGAGACGAAGAAATAGAGAAAATCAAAAATTTTGCAGTCAATAATGAATATAGGAATAACCTGATTAACAACCTTATTACAAAAATGACGACACTACAGCCAACAAATTGGAGCCTGAGAGAGACAGACCGAACTATTACCATACCATAGAGAATTGATTAAGGACCTTGACAAGATTGCCGGGAAATTTGGACATAGAATCTCCTACAAGAGCTCAAACACACTCAGAAGGCTCTTGGGATCGGTTAATGGCAAGATACCACCGGATCAAAGCTTGGGAGTATACAAATTGAAATGTGACTCGTGTGATGCGTTTTACAGCGGACAATCGAAAAGGAAGCATTTCCAACACATTCGAAATCACCGTCCGGAGTGCTCGAGTTTTGCTCAGCATGTTATACAGACAGGCCACAGATCAAAACCTGATGGATATGAAATCCTCCACTAAACTAGTGATTGGAAGAGACTTTACTTCCTGGCAACTTTGGAGATCAATAAAGAACACGGGAAAGAAATTCTAAATTCGGACAGGAGTCCTATGGAACTTAGCGATTGGAACAATATTTTAAGGTACTTACATGAAAGGAGGTAATTTCCTGGATTGGACAACATCGATGAAGACTGTATTCGATCAGTAGTCAGCCAATGACGTTTTTGTTGTGTTTGTGTATATCACCATACACCTGATCGGCTAATCACCGGGTGGTTATGTAATAACGATGTTAAGGAACCTGACTGGTCCCAGAGGTGTAATTGTGTTATTGTAATCTCAGTGATGTTGAAAAATGAACGCTTAACGTTCGAAATGGATATTCATGTTGAATAAAACTTTGTGTAAAAGCGGTTTGGCTTCTTGTGTGCTTCCTGATGTTATATAAAATTAAATATACAATTTTATACACGCTTTCATATTAGATGGTTTTCAGTCATACGGGAGCTGCCTCCGAGTGTGCATGGTAGCTTGGTTTTATTTCTTTTTGTTAGTATTTATTCAAATGGAAGAAATTGACGCTGAAATTTTAATTTCACTTGTCGAAGCCAAACCTGTGTTGTGGGACAAAACTTTAGATATTCACGAATATCGCATCGCGACAAGGAATGCCTGGATGCACCCAGTGAAGGCGATGCCTACTTTCCCGTTTTTGGAAATAATAAAGCAATAATTTGTTCACGATTCAGAGCAACACTCTCCATGTAATTTGTGTGCAACTACTATCTTGTACGGCAAAAAATGTACCAATGTGAAATAACAGTGCACATGATTAGAATCGTGCGGGCCAAAACGCATAGTGGGCCATTCCACGTCAATTCAGGCAGAAATTTTATAGTATTGACACTTGACCTCTCAGATTTTAATGAAATTTGATATATACAATTACCCTAGGGAGTTGATAATGTTAAATAATCTTGTTTTTTTTCCATTTTTATGGAAGTTACGGACATTTATAATTTTCGAAATTTGAGTGGGGGCCTTATCTATGAAGTACTGTAACTTCGGTTGTATTTTACTTAGAAAGATGTGATTGGTGACATATGGAAGCTCTTTAACTGTAGATTCTATATGAAATTTTAAAAATTATATTACGCATGATCAAATATTTGAAATTGATAAAAATATTTTATTTATGCAAATTTCTCAATTGGTGGGTATTTTTTTTTCGTTAAAAAATTATTAATATCTTACACATACTTTCATAAAAACAATAAAAAAAATTCAAAACTGTTTTGCTCCGTTTAGAAGATATTAATTTTTAAAGCTCGAGTTCCAAGCCACAATACATCCGTTTGTATGTTACAGTTCTTCAGATGGACAAGACATCCTAAGAAATATAAATTTTGTGGTAATATCCGATTGTCTTAAACATTCTACAGCTGTTTTTTATTCCTTTCAATGTGAATTCATTAAGTTTTTAAAAGAAAATTCAATAAATGTAGAAAAGATACGAGGGTTGATCGAAAAGTAATGTCTCCATGGCTGTAACTTTTATATTTGTTAACCGATTTTCAAAATTCTTTTTGTATATGATACTTACATTTGTCCTCTATGTAATACATTATTCACTTTTCGACATTATCCCCATCCCTTTCCACGCACTGCACCAACGTGTGACCACTCGGGAGAACCCATCGGATAGGAAGTCCGGGCTTGTTGTCGACACCAGGATTGAATAGCAGTTATGGGCCATCTTCTGCAGCACGATAATACTCGCCCGCAAACAATCGCCACACACTATAGGTGTTGCAGCGCCTAAAGTTCAAAGATGAAAAACTGCAGTTCAAAGATGAAAGATCTTGCACTTTGCGACTTTCACCACTTCCCAAAGAAGAAAAAGCACCTTAAGGGACATTCGATCCCTGATGACGAGATAAAAGAGCAGTTGCACGTTGTGAAACACTCTGCTCAGTATGGCTGGTGAGATTTGCTGAACTTTAGTTGTGATTTCCTCCATCAGCTCAGGCAAAGTGTGCGGATTGTTTGCATGCACTTTACCTTTCAAGGAACCCCAAAGGAAGAAATCGAGAGATGTGTGGTCCGGCGAGCGTGCAGGCCAGATGCCACGCGAGATGATTCGATCAGCAAAGACGTCCTTCAGAAAGTGCATTGATGTGTGTGCTATACACGTTTCCATGCACTACTGCACACTAACTTTTGAATCAAGTGTAAGTCAGAAGTGACTGACTGTAAGGAAGCCTAAAGTAAATATACTTTCTTTATTACACTGCTCAAAACATTTAAAGGAACACTTCTATTAAGCAGCGTGCAGAAGCAACTACGAATAATATGGACGAAATCGATGTATGTGATCATTAAAAGACGGTTTATTTAACAATAGAATGCATTATTGAAACAACTGGTGAAGAAACGTAAAGAAAAAACAGGAAACTGCAGGACCCCTGCCTAAAACAAAGTGAAATGTCTTTTGGACGTTGTGAGGAGAATGCCCTGTTTCTTCCAGGGATCAGTTTTTGCACCACTCAGTAATGTGTATGCCTACCATGAGCTGCGGTAACCTCCATGCACCTTCGAGGCATGCTCCGTATCAGTCGATGGATGTGATCTTGGGGAAGCCGGTCCCATTCCTCAGTAAGTGCCTGGATGAGCTGTTGCAGTGTTTCTGGAGCTGAAGGGCAGTGTCGAATTCGCCTGTCAAGCATGTCCCAAAGGGATTTAGTTCTGGACTCATTGCAGGCCACTTCATGGTCTGAATGTCATGCATCCGTAGGAAGTGTTGAGTGACAGCTGCAGTGTGTGGACGAGCATTATCCTGCATCAGAAGGAATCCAGGCCCCATGCCATGTGTAGCAACAATCACATGCTCTTCCAGAATGTCACGAATGTAAACGTTAGCGGTCATTCGCCCTCGGACGACCACAAGATCCGTTCGATGGTCTATTGATATGCCAGCCCAAACCATAATGGAACAACATCCCATTCGTTCAGTCTCACAAACTGTTGCGACGGTGTTTCGCTCACGACATCGTCTCCAGACACGTAGACGGCCATCACAGCGGGTCAGGCGGAATCTTGACTCGTCTGTGAAGAGAACAGAACGCCAGCGGCGAAGCTGCCAGGTGATATGTTGATGTGCAAACTCTAGTCGCGCCTGTATGTGCTGGCGGGTTAGCCTAGGCACTCGATTTGGTCGTCTGGCTCTCAAGCCAACTTCACGTAATCTGTTCCGGATTCTTTGAGCTGAAACCGCTACCCCAGTCACAGCCTACTATATAGATTACAGCCTGTTCAATCGACAGTTTCCAAGTTTCACCGCAGTAAAGGAGGAGGGCGCTTTTAAGTAGGGTGAAGTAGAGTGCCTATAATAAGAGTGTGGCCAACGGGCTCTCGGCCGCCATGTTTTATCCAACTTGGATTAAGCTTGTATGGCAAAACGAAGATTATATAAGAATAACTAACAATATAGAGATCTAATTTCGTTGAAACTAGTTATTAACAAAAAAGTATAAAAAAAAAAACATTTAAATAACATTTTGCTAATTCTGTAGACATTAATCAAACATAAATAATAAAAAAGGAAAAAATAAAACATTACAAATTTTTTTATATGATATATGGCATGAAATTAAAACCCTCATAGACTATGTAAAATTCAAAATTAGTTGTTTCGTTAAATTGTTTTATTCTTTTGTTGAACTATATGAAATATTAAACCTGTCCTTATATTGGGTATTTAATTTTTAAATTGTATTGTTGAAGTGTAGAATATTTTCTTTCTTTTTTTAATGCAATCATTTTTACTTCAACTTATTATTTAAATTATTTTATAATTATTTTTTACTAAAAATATTTTTAGATTATTCAACCAAAGTATAGAATATTTATCAATAAACTTACATTATTACTAATAAATATATAATTTCATAAAATACTCCCTCTGTCCGAAATTATAGTGTACATTTCAATATTAATTTTTTTGTATGGTAAATATATACCATATTTTCAGACCGGGAATATATAATTAAATATTACAATTTAAAGAAATGCATAACTTATATAATTTTTAATTATTTCACAAAAAAAATTAAAAATTCATTTCTTTCTTCTTACAATGTAAAAAAAATCACTTTGTAAATCAAGATAATAAATTAAGCTCAGAAAAATATTAAAATAAACACATATTTACGATTAATATAGAAATGAATAATAAAAATAGTAAGAAGAATAACAAGAAGAAAAAAAATGTTGTATGTTTATGCTTATATTTTTAATATAATAGTATGAGTGTATTATAACATTGTAATTCTTTTAATTAAATGAGTATTTCATAATTTTTATTGAATATATAAAAAAAAACTTTAGATTAATTTATAATAGTTTATAATGACCATGAAGTTTAAAAAAATTCATAATTAGTAATATATTGGTTTTGAAGTTAAAAATAAATGTTTAATATAAGGAGCATCATAATGTAAAGGTTTGGATTTGAAAGGCCATTATTTTACGTGCAAATTTATAGTAGAATTATTACAAAACATCTTAGATTAATGTTTTGTGGTGAATTTTAATAAGTAATCAACTATGAACTTCATTTCAGACTTTAATGCGGCTTCTGTAGATTTATTATTTTAAAGATCTACAAGCGGCCGAAATGAGATTCGTGAGAGGTGTGGCAGGTGTTACCCTACTAGATAGAGTGTACAGCAGCACAATAAGGGAATCTTTAGGTGTTGAGCCGCTACTTCTCCGCATTGAGAGATCTCAGTTGCGCTGGTATGGCCACGTGATACGGATGCCGCAATCTAGTCTTCCTAGGCAGTTGTTATTTTCCAAGCCGGTGGGTAAGAGACCAAGGGGTCGGCCTAGAACCAGGTGGCTAGACTACATGGAGAATCTGGGTTCGAGTCGCTTGGATATTACCAGGGAGGACATGCGCCTGATGGCGGAAGATCGCGATCGCTGGAGATCCTCCATAGGGCTGCTGCCCCCGCGACCCTAACGGATAAGCGGGTTTGAAAAGTAAGTAAGTAAGTAAATCTAAGTTTCGTAAATATATCTTAGTTTTGATTTTAAATAAATTATCTTGTTAGTTATTTTATAAACCTAATTGTGGATATTTATATACAAGGTGATTATAATTAAAGTCCCTTTGTAAAAATGCTATAAAAAAACAACCATGAGTCCGAATGACTTCAAATTTGGACTGAGCATTCTTGAAGAAGGGGCATTTGATATGGATAAGAAAAAAAATAGTTCCAAAATTTATCACTAGATGGCGCTGTAAGCGGCATA
>JAHWFO010089981.1:96420-219084 GCA_023313115.1 Rhysida immarginata | reverse complement strand
TATCAACACGCAATTCACAAACACTGCACGGACCAACAATATATATCTCATGACCAACAATGCAAATAAAAGTTTGTGCAACAATAGGTATCAACAATGGTTTCAACACGCAATTCACCAATAACAATGAGCTCAAAATGATGATGCAATGATAAAGCAGTCCTTTCCAAGAATTATAACAATGCAATATGGATAAGTTTCAATTTGTAACAATGCATAGAATTCCTGTTATTCAGGCTTTTCTTAGAAAAGAGAGTTCTTAGTACTTAACAATTTCTTGAAAATCTTTAAAAATGATCAGTAAATGGAGATAATGGAGAGTTAGCAGACTATTGAGAAAGAGTGGAAAGACGACAGTTAGCTCCGTGATGTATTGAGCAATGGGAAGCAAGTAAATAGAAGAATCGGCGAGCGCTAGACTGCACAAAGTGATGAATGGCCAAGTTTTGCTTCAACACATCGAGAGAAGAGTGGAAATTGCAACAACACTAAGTATACATCTGAGGTAAGATTACGTGAGTAAGAAATTATTGGAGAGGTCCAGCCATTGTGAGCCTTTTTTTCGAATTTTCATTAAGAATTTTTACTGTATTAATTCTAAGCATTTTCATGGGTTTATTTTTAAGATATTGCAAAATTTAATTTAATTTTTGGAGATTGTTCTGTTTACATCCAAGTGGAATTATCCCGGGCAACGCCGGGTACCTTTGCTAGTCTTCTATATATATAAAGAAGGATGTTTGTGGGTCTGTTTGTCTGTACGTTTTTTATACAAATCTACAGTTTTATTCCGATCTTGATGAAATTTTGCATACTTGACCTTCAAAGCATGAGGAAGGTCACTGTCTACCTCAGATTTCGGAAAAATAATAATTATCGATAAAAAATCGATATTCATGGTTATGGCAGGGCATATTAATGAGAAATATCTCATGACCAACAATGCAAGGCCACGTTTGTGCAACAATAGGTATCAACAATGGTATCAACACGCAATGCACCAACACAAGGCAGGGATCAACAATCAATATCTCATGACTAACAATGAAAGGAAAAGTTTGTGCAAGTGTAATTATCCCGGGCAACGCCGGGTACCTCTTCTAGTCTATCTTCTATCTTCTATCTATATAAAGAAGGATGTTTGTGGGTCTGTCTGTGGGTCTGTCTGTGGATCTGTCTGTGGGTCTGTTTTTTATACAAATCTACAGTTTTATTCCGATCTTGATGAAATTTCGCATACATGACCTTCAAAGCATGAGGAAGGTCACTGTCTACCTCAGATTTCGGAAAAATAATAAATATCGATAAAAAATCGATATTCATGGTTATGGCAAGGCATATTAATGAGAAATATCTCATGACCAACAATGCAAGGCAAAGTTTGTACAACAATAGGTATCAACAATGGTATCAGCACGCAATTCACAAACACACTGCATGAACGAACAATCAATATCTCATGACTAACAATGAAAGGAAAAGATTGTGCAAGTGTAATTATCCCGGGGAACGCCGGGTACCTCTTCTAGTGCTTTATATTGGTGATGGCAGTTCACGTATTTGAACCAAAAAAAAAATTCTCTTTTCGTTTATGCATCAAAATTGTAATAAATATTTTTAATTTTAAATTAAAATCTATTGTAATGTCTTATTTACAGTATCCAACATAAAAGTTTGCATCGGTAAATGTCACTGATTATCGGAAACGTCATTTCTCTAATGAAGCCGTGAACTAAAGGATATGCTCCTATTTTGTCAAGATAGAATTTTTTTTCAGCCATTTTGTTATAAGGTTTTGTCACATGCAGCCGTTTGCAGCAATGGAAAGAAGGCTTTTAATGCAAATGGTGTGCATTTGGTATCAATTTTTAACTAAAAGTCTACTCTATTCATATTAGATTTAGAAATAGGAGCAATAAATAGTCTACTCTATTACCTCTTCTAGTAATTCATATAAAACTAACACATTTCTTTGCTTATTAATTCGTTTGGAAATTCACCACAATGACACTTTTTTACCGTCAAATAAGAGTTACCATTGGGAGGTTTGATTCCTTGCTAAGAGAACATTTCAGCAGAATAACACACTGCTTCATGTTCTTCATTTCCATTTTCGAGATTCTCCGATTCTGATCATCTAAATCGCATCGTTGCCTTTATATTGCGTTTTAAAACCAAATGCCCATGCCCAAAGGATGCCCGAATGTATGCTCTTACACCCTCTGAAGTTGAGCATGCCTTTCTGACTCTTGTTAGACTTTCTCAAAACCAATCCTTCTATGATGAGATTAAAATTTGTCAATCCCGTGATCCATGATCACCCTCGAAGCTACCCTCCTTGCCCTTATTTCTAGAATCTGACGGCCTGGTGCGGGTTGGAGGTAGATTGCTTAACTCTGATTATTCGTTTTCCCTCCTCATCTCTGGGAAACATCCGCTGGCTAGACTGTTAGTCACTTCAGAACATCTTTGCCTTCTGCATGCCAGTCCTCAAGTACTTATTTCATCACTAAGAGAATGATGTTGGATAACTAATGTGTTTTGGCCAAGTGGGTTGTTCACCAATGCGTTAGGTGTTTCCTTACCTTCTCCGAGGAGCACTACACACGGTCCGGGTAATTTGCCTCGTAACAGAGCTGAAGCATCCTTTCCTATTCAATCTGTTGGGATAGATTTTGATTAAAGACAAAAAAAGGTCGAGGCTGCAAAACTTCACAGTGTTTTGTGTGCTTGTTTGTTTGCTTCGCTACCAAAGCCATTCACCTCGAACTCGTCACTGACTTGACAGCAGAATCTTTCATTCTGACCTTAGGAAGATTCGTATCTCGTCGTGGCTGACCATCACACGTTTTTTCTGATAATGGGAGAAACTTCTTGGAAGCCCATTCCTTGTTGAGAGATCTTGGGGTTAAACAATAAAAGCCAGAAACTGTGGACACCAGTATACAAATTAATGAAATACTGAAAACACTAATCCACATGAGAAAGGAACACTGAAAACACTAATTCTCATGTGGATTAGTGTTTACAGTGTTCCTTTAATTTGTATAGATCTTGGGGTGTTTTTGAAATCCAGCAAGGATTGCATTACTCGTTATGCTTTTAAACTTGGTATCCATTGGCACTTCATTCCTTCATTTTGGCGGTCTTTGGGAGGCAGGTATCAAATCTTCTAAGCATCATATTAAAAGAGTCGTTGGCAACGCTAAATTAACTTTGAAGAGCTTTATACTCTTTTGACCCCAAACGAGGCGGTATTGAATTCTTGCCCTCTGACTCCGCTATCTAGTGAACCTGAGGATTTCGAACTTTGACACCAGGTCACTTTATTGGAATAGCTCTTACCACTATTCCCGATCCCTCGGTCATTCCCATTCCTTTATCGAGATTTTCCCGATTTCAATTGATTCAACAACTGCTGCAGCACTTCTGGAAACGATGGAGTTTGAAGTACATCGGTGAATTGCAGCAGAAATTGAAGTGGCGTTACTGCAATTCCAACTTGAAGCTGGACTCCCTTGTTCTCATCAAGGACGGTCTCCAACCACCTATCCATTGGAAGCTCGGCCGTATCACCCAACTTCATCCTGGCAGAGATGGCATCCCTCGTCTGGTCACCGTCCGCACTTCTACTGGACTTTTGAAAAGATCATTTTCCAATATTTGTCCCCTATCCAGCGATTGTTAATGTTCTTTATTTATTGGTCTTGTTGCGTTTTTTGCCACGTTTGAAAGTCAAGTCTTTCAAGGTGGGGGCTATTATGATAAGGATCTTATGTATTTTTTGCTTGTTTTAAGTTTTTGTCATTTTGTGGCGCTTCTTATGACAAAAACTGAATAAACATCGTTAAGTTTTGCTCTCGTTTAATTTTGTGTAGAATGCAGATACTTCCTTCGTCGTATCTTCATTCGCAAGTATACATTTTTGTGACTCTCCGTTCGCAAGTACACATTTTCTTTGAGTTTTATCATACAACGGGTACTTTTTCAATCAAAACATGGAAGGAAAATATTTCGCGACCTGGACTCGAAAGAACATTTTTGCTGCCCTTGCTCTAACAAATGAAATTTTACATACATCGAAAAAATTAGTAATAGAACGACCGACTTCGCAAAAAGGTCATTGAAATACAGGGTTTCCCAAAAAAGAATGACAACACTTTGTAATTTTACAACTTTTTATTGGATTGCAGTTGGATGTAAATTTTTTAACAAAAATTCTCGCAAAATGCAAATTTTTTTAAGTTTATTAGAAAATTTGTATATGAGCATCATTTCTTTGTAGCGCGACACACATTCACGTTCTGGGAATCATGTCTGGGGTGATCAAAGCGACATGTTCACATCAAACGAAATGCTTGCCCAACAGCTGTATGGGTAATAAAATACTGAGTACTGCCAACATAAATTTAATACTGTCTGTTCGTTGTAATAAAAATCTAAGTTTCTTATTCCATCCAATAAAAATTATAAAATCATAAGTTCCTATTGCCAATTTTTACGATTATTTTGATTTTGACTTCAGATTCGGAGAGAACATCAAAAGGTAAGTAAAATTTATAATAGGCACAAAATGTCCTCTGTATTCGGGAACATGGCTAAAATGGCGGTCAGAACTTAGTCAAAATTTTAAGCCTATGTTATCGATCAATCAAAGGGTATTTCACATTCTAGTCCAACATTTAAGTCATGAGAATCGCTCCTCCTGTAATAGATTACGTGGTCATGACATTGGCCAAGTTCATCAGCCAATCAGCGGCTGCATTAGCTTTGTTGAACAGGTTTTATTTATCGTTCATATTTCCTACTTAAGGTAGACTTTATTCAACACGTGCTTAAGTAACGTATCAATCACGAAATTATTACGATGCTTATGAGGAAAAATAATTTCGCATTAATTACAAAAAGAAACCCTTTTAAGGGCCACCAATTTTACAGTAATTCATTTAAGAGCAACCTCAGTACGAGGCTAACTTTTACTCCATCTTGTTTCCGGTAACATAGTGACTGACAGTTCTCATGATTCGTTGGTTGGAGAATTGTCTATCTAATGCCTATTCCGGTCAATGAAATGACATCAGCCATGATTCGACAGCAGATGGTCCGGAAATGTCATTTCATTGGCCGGAATAAGCATTAGATGGACTAGTGTGAACCATCATTTGATTGGGAGTACGTCCAAAAAAGTAAATTCCTTTTGATAGTACAAAAAAGAGCAAGTACACACTCAGGAAAAAAAAATTATTACAAAAAATTCTCCATGCATTGAACTATTTTTCTACATAGCTCCTACTATTTTGAAGGCACTAGCCTGAGTTTTTGTAAAAAGTTGCCGCCTGTGATGTCAACCACGAGTGACAGCTTCTTCCCCCCCCCCCCCCCCATCGTTGTTGAACTTCTGATCGCTTTTACTTAGCGACTTTCATGTCTTTTGGCACACGAAGTGGTTCCATAACCAGAAGTTCAACAACGATGATGGGGTAAAAGAAGCTGTCAAACTAAGTCGTTGACATAATAGGCCGCAAATTCTTCTGAACATGGATACAAAATTTCGTGTCCTTCTATGATAATCGCCTTCAAAAGAGTGGGAGCTATGTAGAAAATGGTGCAAGGTATGGAGATTTTTATTTTGTAATCCATTTTTTTCTGAGTATATACATCCTTTTTTTGTACTACCAAACGGAACTTACTTTCTAGACGTACCACGTGCAATATAACGGACTTAAAATTTTGACCAATCTCTATTCCCGAATAGATAAGACAAGTGTGCCTATTATAATTTTTACTTAATCTTTGATGCTCTATCCGGATCTGAAGTTAAAATCAAAATATTTTAAAAAATTGGCAAAGAAACGATCGGCTTCGCAAAAAGGGTAATACTGTTTTTAACTGCCTCATAACAACGTTCTAACAATGCATTTTCAACTGGTTTTAATTATGAAATATTTGAAGATTTTTTTCAAGGTTTTACTCTACAGGAGTACAAATTGGGGTGGCTGACTCATCGTTAATTGAACATACTTCATCTTGAGACAAATGCATAAGGTGGATAACACAGCTGTTGCTTGGCTGCGTCATTTGGATCGTCAGATGGTGAATTGAGAAGCTAATTGGAAAGACGAAAACTGGTAAGCTAATTAGAGCTTGGAAGATCTTGCATGGTTTATCTTTCCGCCAATTTAACATTTTTAACGCAAATCATGCCTTAAAAGTATGTGGAAAATGAAATTGGAAGATGCTCACGAGTTGAGAGCTGACTTATGTCAAAGCCAACAAGTGTTTCGAGGAAATTCATCTGCGGCACGGAACATAATTAACACTGAAAAGAAATTTTCGCGTCGATTCATTAGTAATACGGTTAAATCTAAGCCACTTATATTCTGCCATTAAAATATAGTCCGAAAAGCTCGAAAACACCTGCGGCTGAAGTTGTCAATAAGGGTGAATCCTAACGGAAATTATCTGTACTAATGACCCATCAATGTATTGAGCAAGTTTAATTATCCAAAAAATGGTCAAATAAAATTATGTATTAAGTGCTTTAAAATTTGATGCTGGTAAAACGATCGTTCGAGAGGAATGTGAGGGGGGGGGGGAGTGGAGTGCTCCTACTTTCTCTTTTACTATTATGGCTGAGCTGAGGCAATGACGGATAGGTCCCTTGGCGTCTCCAGTTAGCAAGCCTGTTGACTTGGCAAGACGAGCAAGGGCGGAATCCTTGATGTCGTTAGATCCAAGTGTCGCTGTGATGGAAGAGCGCCGACTCTGTATAGTAGAAGCGCAATCCGATAACCAGGTAACTTATTTAATCAAGTAATCCAATCCCGCCGGCTCGGTGGCCGAGAGCGCTAGGGTTCCAATCACGCCGAGGGCATGGATGTTTGTGTTGGTCCTTGTGTTTGTACAACGATAATATAACCCACTTTAAGAAGAATATTAATAAAATTGCCCATCCAACCATTGACGGACATTACGTCCGCAGTGTGCACCATCTTGCTGGAAAAAACTTAAGAAACTGCCATCTTCAGTCAGCAGTGATGGAAACCGTGTTCTGTAACATTCGCATGTACTCATCAGCATTTAGAGTACCATCTATGAATATTGGTCCAATTAAACGGGTGTCCCATATCCCAAACCTCACCATAACTTTGACATCGCCGACTTTGGATGGATTGTCCAATGATGGTTCGATCACTCCAATATCTCATATTCTGACAGCTCATCTGGCCATAAACACAAAAATTTGCCTCATCACTGAACACAATGTTATGTGAAAATGAAGGATCTAGTCGACAATTGTCCAAAGCCCAGGGACAAAACTCACCTCTGTCCGGATCATCCTCGGATAGTTTTTGCCGCATCTGAACTCTGAATGGATGCCACTAGTTGGTACGCAGTATCCGTGCTATAATGTGAATGTCATTCATGACGTAAAGGACTGAAAACCCGATAAATGTCTGCGTTGTGTGAACTCTTTGCAAATGCTCAAATTCTGCGTTGTGGACTCTTTACAAATGCTTCGTATACCATTATTGAGGTTGCCTCATCAGTTGATGTATTTGACCGGCCTATACGACCTTTATGTTCAACAGTCCCAGTATCTCTGAAACGTGATATCACATATGCGACGATACTGTGCGCGATTGGTACTCTTTTGGTGTGTCGAGCGTTTAAATCAAGAGCAATGGTACGGTAAGGTCTTTACCCGGGCATCAGAATCAACTCAATTCTCTCCTTCATTAGTGCCATCCCCTATTACCTGCAACAGATATGGTACAGTGTCAATGTTTTTGTTAATCACTTGTGAACCACAACAGATAACTGAAATCATTTGCAAGAATGAATTCCTGAGAAGAAATTGGTGTTATTTAATATGCCACATAACCCCCTTCCCATTTAAGAAAATGATCCTTAACCAAAATGGCTGATTTCAAGATGACAGCCAAAATTTCAAGACTCTTCCAAGAGATAGAGCACCTATCCTAATTCCTGTCACCATCGTCACATCGTTTGTTTTACACACTATTTCCGAAACACAGCTATGTTCAGTGACTATTGTCTCACCCTATACGGTATTAATGTTATTTCTTTTTGTAATCCAATACGTCCATCCAGGGCCTGTATGGCCAGAGGCCAATGAGTTGGGTCCTTGGATGAACCTGGATTAACGACTACTGTATGATGGTCACAGCAGCCGGGGGGGGGGGGGGGTGAAGATCGTGAGTCACCGATGGTCGCCTATCCAGTGACTAGCTGTGCCTGATGTTGCTTAATTTCACAGTTGTGTTTCAGTGAAAGCCCACCAGGTTACGGCCTCCCCCTGTACAGTACTATTCATTTGTAATGTCAATTTCCATTACTAAAAAAAATGAATTCTTATAAATAAGAATTTCATTACTAAAGTATAATTTTAGATAGATATATCTGAGAAGAATGCAACTGCGTATGTATTAGCAGCCAGACTCAAATCAGGGACCATGACTGACGCTTAGCTGCTCTTACCAATTGAGCTGTTACTATCCGCGATAACTCAGTTGGTTAGAGCAGCGACAGCGAAAGTGAGTTTAGTTCGCGGAAATTTTCCGTCCTTTTTCTACACTATAACTTTGAAATATTTAAAGAATTTTCTTCAGTTTTTTCACTCCTATTTGAGCCGCAAATTTGTTTAAGACTATTTATATCGATACCCGTTTATCTTGACAGAAATGTCGAGATAAACTGGTTTCAACTGTAAAGATGTCATGCATAAAACAAAATTGATGAAAAATAATAAAGAAATTCCACAGTCTAGATTCGAACCAGGAACCGGCTCAGATCGCCAACGCGCTAACCAATTGCGCCACTGGGGACATGAAAGCTAAACGCTTTTTACAAGTCATTAGGGCTTGGTTAGAGCAGTTACCTGGTCCGCAGGCTGGGACTATCTTTCCTAAGGCGGAATATTCATTAAAGAATAACTCATGAATGTTCTTTGAGGGTTTTATCCTACACCATACCTCAGCTGCTCAAATAATTGATGAAAAATAGGAATTTTCTGGAATATTCTTTCCTATTTTTCATCAATTATTTGAACAGCTGAATATTTGAGGGTTTTATTATCAAAAATTAAATCAACCTCATATGATTATATGCCAAAAAGTAAAATTTATATTATTATATTCCTTAAATAATTAGATTACCTCCCCCAATGGTGAGGGTTGCGAAGACATACTCGGCAACATTGAGATCTTCTCCGCTGGTGTAGGCCGTCAGACGAAGCACATACCACATGGCTGGGACAAGGCCAGGTATAACCAATTTCTTTTGAGTAGGTTTTATCCGATTAGAAACCAGTCTCCATTCAGTTGAGCTAAGTTCCTTGTACTCTGCTACAAAATGTTGAATAGGACAGCCGCCGGAGGGCCAAGCTTCTAAGTGAACTGTTATAAACGTTCCTCCTTCTTGAATCAAATTATCCTTCGATGGCACTTGAAAAGCTAAAGCAGTGTAAATAGATTTTGGAGTCAGGGATTATTGTTGTTGCGCAAAATTCTTCAACAACAGAGACGAAAGAACAGTTTAAAGATTAACCATACGTACAAATAACAGTTAAACCAGTCTGGGTTCTAAACCCAAGGTAAAAAACAGTAAGAAAATTCCCTAAAAAGACCACCATTCTTGGCCTATTTTACAATTCACAATCTTAAAAGCCGGTTTGTTAAGATTTTTAATAATACAAATATACAACTTCGATTACTTTATAGTTGATTGATCTAAAGACAGATTAATAAAGCAATCTATTTTCATATATGTTATTTCTTATATTTTAGCCAAGATTCAACATTAAACTTAATTCCTTTTACCTTTTCTAGGGTGGATGTACCAATAATTGACAGTTTAACGATATTGTGTACTTAAATCAAATTGCATTTTGACACTTTTCTAATTATACCATTAAATTATAATATAATGTAGAATATACTAATCTGTAAACAATCTTTAAAAGCTATTAAGTTATGAAATTTTTTCCTAACTAATGATTGGTTCACCAGAAGTTGCAGGTTAATGCACCAGAAGTATTGTCCATTGAGCACACAAAACGCCCATGTAAAATTAATAGCAACTATTACATAACATTCTTGAAATAAATTCAAACAATCAAACACTCACCTAATGGTTTGTCAAAGGTTTTTTGACTCAGCAAGGCATTGAACAATCAACACATGGTTGCAGTGTCATGTCTCACAGAGACGGAACTTAGACTATTGTAATAAAACAGTTTTAGTCAGCACAGTGGAATCAAATATGTGAAAATTGCAAACAAGTAACTATGATGATTGAAAGGGGTGTGGTACACTAAGTAAACACAGTCTAAATTCCGAAGATAAGACATTCCCTTTGGAACACTTGAATTAAGCATTTCTGTGCACGATGAGTCGTCAAAACATAAGATGAAACACCAGGAGCAAAGCCGAGGGACGAAACTCTTGTCTAAGGGAAACAAAAATAAACACTGACATAACCACTTATACGTTGGAGATTGTTTAATTTGGTGTCACGAACGAAAGCCCGATCTAAATTAACTTGCACGTCGCTATATATCTTAGCTTAATGGTGCACTCACACCCAAACACAAAACACAGCAATATGAAGTGCTCTCCCCGCGAGATGCGAAGGTGAGAACTAAAGTCATCTATGGAGAACAAGGTCATCTATTACTTTATAGGAACCTTGCAGACGAAGCACAATTTTTGAATTAGTCAATTCTCGTTGACACGGGTAAGTAAAAGGTACAAGTAAAATAACGTCAAGTCAGAAAAGATGTAATGAGGTCACTGGCTTCCTCTTTCGTGGAAAGCACTAAAGAAAAACGTACGAAAAGAGGCACGGTTAGCAGTGACAAATAAATAAACTAGACGGAGTCGCGAACAGGTAACCTTTGGTCACCAAGACATAGTTTCTAAGACTTGTTATTTTTAACACAAAAACGTGGCCTGAAAGCTGAGTCCAGAGACAGCAGATGAAGCTCTCATGACTCTCACTCCCGTGCGCTTGCGACGAAACCCCCCGCTTCTCCTCGTAGATAATTGCTCGTTACTTGCAGCTCCGTTAACCAAGGCACACAAGGTTCACCCAAGGGCTTGTCGTAATTACATATAAGAAATGTTAGGCAAGAGATGATTTGCGACCTGTCTTGAAGCGGTCGGCACGATTTCATAGAAGATTATAATTTTGATACACCTCTCGCTCCGCCACGAGAGCGTGGTTTCGCCCGGACGAGTTGACGCGCACGCTGTCACCGGGTGGAAGCCGTCGTAACGAATTTGCCGACGGAAATTCCGTTCAGTGGAAAGAGATAAGCAAAGGCAAACTTACTCTTCTCTGCTACGCTGGGCATGGGTTCCCCAGTAACTCCGACGAGGGAATTAACAAGTTTTACAGACCTCTCTCCCTTCAGCATAGTCGCACGTCGCCAGCCGCTTGACGAGAAGGCTTCGCAGAATCGTCCTTAGCGCTCTCGCTTCCTTCCCACGGTGAAAACTCCCGTTGATGTAATTCGGCTGCTTCGGTAAAGCTCTCTTGTAACTTTACTTTTTATATGTCCACTTAGCAAGAACATGACAATGACCTGGTTGGTGGACAATCTCGTCTCTGTTACTAAAAATTCGATATAATGTCATCTAACTGTAGCTGTTTCGCCCGTGAGGATGGTGCAATACCGAAACGCGTCGGTATTAATAAATGATTTACCCGTGTCGTATATTCTGAAGTCTGTGTTAATTTTCTTTATATCAATCTATACCACGACACTAGACAGCATGGATATAATCAAGTTACTTTTTCATTGCTAGGGATGAAGCTTCTCCTCCCACTACAAATACGTCCTCGAGAGCCCACCCGCGGAACATCTATCAGTCGCCGAGTCTCCCCGTCTTCTTCTGAATCATGTGATAAGCTCTGATTACCCGTCGTGCAACTTTACCGCCGGAACTTCGTGTTCCAAAGGATCCGCAAAGATGTCATTTTGGCACGAGACATGTGCCCATCATAGGGAACAAGATTCCTAGTTTTAGCTCTTCTGGTAAGTTTAATACATTTTTTAACACCATGTGCCAAAACCAGTATCTTTTCTTGCTTTGTTATCTTACTTAAAGCCAGTCTATCGTGGTGTCAATTACTGGTACACTGTCAACTACATTTACTCTACAGGGTGTCTCAAATCTTTAATTCAAAATTCTACAGATAGTAGAGAACCGTAAACGAGTATTTTGAAATACAATAAATAATTTAAGTATTTATTTATTCTTTACATGCTTATGAAAACACTGATTTTTTTCAATGTATTTAAGCAACCAAAACTCTGATCGCTATTATCCATCACGCGGGAGAATACCAGACAATGTACCATATCCACATTTTCTCATTTTGCACAAATACCATAACAAGATTTGCCTTATTTCTGTATTTTTTTGCATTCAGATATATTTGCCTTCGCAGTATATCAAAAAACGGTGTACTTGAGGTATGTACTTTTGATTTTATTGTGATTTGTTCTTAGATGATCGTCATATTTCGTTCTTTCCTATTTCGTGCTGCAGTAAGAAGTGTCGAGAATTTCCCGGTATATCCATCCTATCATGAAAGCAAATTTTTTTTCAGCTTCGACGGCATCATCCAGCCCGGTCGCTTTTATACTGAGAATTATAACTGTATCATTGTTATATAATAAATAACGGATTTATTTTATTGTTTAGAATTTATTTATTGTGAAATTCACGCGGGAAAGAAACACTACAGCTCCGTGCCAGCGAATTTCAGCTGCAGACGGCAATATCAAGGATAGCCGATATCGCCGGGAAAATTAGGGAATGCTAATATGAACTATTACCAGGAAACATCTTGCCTCAAATGATTTCTTCTTTTCGCATTTCTTTTTAAAACTCTTGAATCGATAGCAAAACAAATGAGTTTGAAATACGCTGAGCAAATATGAGTGTTTGGTGAAATGCACCAGTGTTCTTTCCGGTTTTCTCAAAATTTCTCAGCTGTTATCTTATTTATTCAGACTACGCAAAAGTGTGAAAAGATAAACTTTTATCGGCAGCATAATGTGGGAATCATGTTTCTCTCAAGTAGAGTAGAAGACTTGGCTCTATGTTCGACGTCGAGCTCAGGCAGTCACGTGATAAAAACGAAGCGCAAGGGTGAACATCGGAAATGACATTTTTTAAAAACTCTAAACGCGATTTTCATATAAAATAATAGTTTAGAAGTATTTAGATTGTTACAAAAAGGCATTTTATTTGTTTCCAATAACAATATTCAGCATTTTCATATCGATTATTTGAATGAAGTTGTCCCTTAAGAGGCGTAAAAAGTAAAATGAATAAAAATGCCATAAAACTGATTAAAGTAGCTGTTGTCAAATTTATTTTGGCTTGAAGAATTCATTTACATGAATAAAAAAGGGTAAGTCCATTAAAATTCTTATTTGCTTGAGATTTTATTCATCGAAACAAGTTATTCAACAGAAACCGTTATTTTAATAGTTTTATGCCCTTTAATATTCCTTCATTTTTAGTTCATTATTTGTTTCCGGAAATAAATTCACTCTTTATAATATAATGGATTTTCCTTATTTCTTTTCTTTAATTATTTCATTTCTCATTATCTTGCTTTACCCTTGTTATATTATTTTTTCCTCTCTCACAGACACAAAAAGCACTATAAAAAATAAATGTGCATTAAAAATACACTTTATTTATGATAAATGGACCATCTGAAATTGTCATAAGTTTTCTTTTCATTTACTTGCTTTTCTAAATGGAAAGGATGGCATAGGGCCAAACACTTCACACTTGAGAGCCTTTATTAAAAGAGATTAGCCAAGGGTGAATAATTTCATTTTCCTATAATATTTTGTGCATTTAGATAAAAATATTTTTTAAATAAAAACACAAACAGTGGGCAAAATGAAGCATTCGGGCATAAATTTTATAAGAAATCATGCTGTTTATTCTATTTTTGTATGATGACTTTAAGTTTCTTTAATTTTATCATGCGCATTAAAGCAAAAATGTCATGGAACGTGTTAAAACAAGGATTGGTTTGACTGTCTTTCGAGTTTCACAGTTTCGCACACAAGTAAACTCTCTTAAGAACGCACTTTACTGCTGTGAAGCTGTATTGGCTTAATGAGATCAGAAGTTTATACTCTGTTTACAAAAGGATTATGGAACATTAATAAGGAAAGGCTAATGAAAATTTCAGGGGGAAAAAATCTTCATTTTGATGTTTATGAATATATACAATTCTTTAATAATCTTTAATATTTTTGTGAAAGCTTTATAGTATATTGCTTATAATAATATTTACTATATTGTTTACTAATACTTAATTTAAAAAGCGCACAAATATTATTTTAATCAAAGGTATCAGAATCAGCGAGAGACATGTATACAATTTGCTTTGTTGCATACGAGGTCTATTTAAAAAGTAATGAAAGTGTTCCAGTAAAATTATTTATTTAATTCTTATTTACAAATGAACCTTATCACCTTCAAAAAAGGCCACACAGCGACGGAGAGGTTGCTTCCATTCTTCATAGCAGTGCTGGAAGTCGTCAGGTCCGCCTTCTGAATCACTTGAACAGAGGCAAAATGTCGCCTTTGAGGTAACGTGTCAACTTGGGAAAGAGGAAAAAGTCACATGGCGCAAGATCAGGGGAGTAGGGAGGCTGAGATACCACTGAAATGCTTTTTTGGGCCAGAAAGTGCTATGTGACAAGGTGCATTGTCGTGATGCAGCATTCAAGTTTCAGCAATGCTTGATCTCACTCGAAGAACTCTTTTCCTATGTCTTTCGAGAACAATTAGAACGTTTCGCCAATTTAGAGGCATCCATTTCTGTGACACACTAAAGAAAAACTCTTCACGCGAACGTTTCGTGTCAATAATGTAGTAACAGTAGAAAGTCGAAAATTAAACTGAAGATCGATTAGATGTTTGTCTAAAATACCAATAGGGAGAGGACGCCTCCTGGGCTGCCAAACAGCACGCTGTGCATGCATTCTTATACGAGGGGCGATCGATAAATAAGGTCTCCATGGCTGTAACTTTTTTATTTGTTAACCGATTTTCAAAATTCTTTTTGCATCTTTTACTCACATTTGTCCTCTATGTAATGCACTATTCACTTTTCGACATAGTTCCCATTCCTTTCCAAGCATTGCGCCAACGCGTGACTAGTTGGGTGAACCCGTCGGAGAGGAATTCCGGAGTTGATGTCGACACCAGAATTGAATGGCAGCGTTTACCTCGCCGTCAGAACCAACTCATGTCCTTAAGGGGCTCTTTCTTCTTTGGGAAGTGGTGAAAGTCGCAATGTGCAAAGTCTTTCATTTTTGAACTGCAATTTTTCATCTTTGAACTGTAGGCGCTGCAATGCCTCTGGTGTATGGTGACTCGTGTGCGGGCGGACGTTATCGTACTCCAGAAGAGGGTCCAAAGCTGCCATTCAATCCTGGTGTCGACAACAACTCCGGAATTCCTCTCCGACGGGTTCACCCAACTAGTCATGCGTTGGCGCAATGCGTGGAAATGAATGGGGACTATGTCGAAAAGTGAATAGTGCATTACATAGAGGACAAATGTGAGTATAAGATACAAATAGAATTTTGAAAATCGGTTAACAAATAAAAAAGTTACAGCCATGGAGACCTTATTTATCAATCCCCCTCGTACTTTTTAAACAGATCTCGTGGAATCCACAGAAGAAAATGAGTATTGCAAATGAGTTATAAAAAACCATCTGAATTTATTCCAGTCTAAGAAAAAAGAAAGAAACAGGATATGCCTAAGAAAAATCAGACTCGTAAGTTTTGTTTAAAATCATATTTCGTCAGAATTAGCAGTAAAACGCGATCTTGGAATTTGTCATAATATTAGCGAATGATCATATACACTGCCCTGCCACTTTATTAGGTATGCTCATCCTAATAGCGCGTTGTTTCTCATTTTGGTTTCAAAACAACCTGAATTCGTGGAGGCAAAAAGGTGCCGAAAGTATTCCTGAGGTATTATGTTTCATGCAGACAAATTGACAGGGGTGCAGGCGTAGAGCGAATATTCCTTTCATCGAAATGTTCAATCGGGTTGAAATTCGGTGACTGGCCGGGCTACTGCACTAAAGAGAATTCATCATTATGTTCCTGAATCATCCCATGGTGACGCGGGCTTTATACACCTGCATATTATCCTGCTGGAAATATCCATGTGCTTACGGATAAACTATTAACATGAATGTATGCTCTTGGTCGCCAACGATGCCTACGTACGCTCTTGCGTCCACACGTGAATCTAAGAGTATCAGTGAACCCAACGTGTGCAGGATGCTAACTACGAGGATGGATCCAAAAAAATATATATATTAACAATAGACAGAAAATACAAAAGGGAATTAAGAGGCATACTTGCCGATTACTTTTCCACATAATCAGCAAATCTATATAGGCAATTATCTGAATCCAGGACCAACTTGTTAAATCCGGCTTGATAGAAATCACATCCCTGCCAATCGAGTCAGTTCTCGGCAGCTGCTTTCACATCACTGTCTGAAGAGACCCTTGTTTCGGAAAAATGAAATAGTTACTGGGTGCCAAATGTGAGCTGTATCGTGAGAGAAGGCCTCCGCAATGAAGCCAAGTTTCAATGAAGTGCTGGCTGTCAGAATGGTAACGCCATCTTCAGAATGTGGGACTGCACATCATTCTTGTGCCTGTCTGCTTCTGGAAAAACGCACGTGGTACCCAGCGAGCACAAACCCCTGGAATATCGTAACACATCAGAAACGATACGCTGCAGCTACCACAGCTCAGTCTCAGCTCTGATGCGATTGCACGAACAGTTACCCATCGATCATTTTCATTCATTTCTTCAAGGAGTAACGTGTTAATTTCTGTTGTTGAAGAACTTGGACGGTCGCTCGCTGTCCTGTTGCGGTTTTCCACATCCTCTCTACCCGATTAAAAAGCGCGACACCATTTTCCTACACGATGCTGCTCATTAGTTCTTCGCCATAAACTTTCACGATTTGACTGTGAATTTCAGATGCGGACACATTCTTTGCTCATAAAAAACGAATCACCGCTCTAACCTCCAAGCGAGATCACTTTTCTAAACATCTTGCCATTTCAATCGCTCTGATGTCTCTGCGAACTGACGCTACCTAGCCGCACAACCGCTGTAAGACAACTAGCTGTCTCCACCCTGGGAAAATAATTTCTCCACAATAATTACTTTTAAAATGCTGCTGCTTGTAACTTTTTTTTTTTTTGGATCCATTACCGTATAAACAGAGTTCATCCATAAAAAGCAGCATTCTACTTAATGTATTCTTATAAACAATATATCCCTCCAGGAAATTGAGCTCACGGGCGTTCACATGGGCCTAGTGGGGGGCCCCCCCCCCACTCGATCTGCCCGCAACAACAATATCATCTATATACTGTATATAAAACAAGATAAGAGGATAAAGAAGGGTTTTCAAACAATGCTTTTATAATGTCTTATTTAGGGCCGGTTCTACCAACCTCAGATAAATCCTCAGATAGCTATCGAAGGTTTAAACTTAAGCCCGGTATACTGCTTCAGTTGCGTTCTACCAACATTTTTTATTCCTCGGAAAGGTATAGAGCACAAACGAGGCTTCCGAAGGTAAAATCTCGGAAACCTCGGCACAAGCAATGTAAAGCGCACTATGATTGGTCACTTTGATATTAAGTGCTTCCCTCTATCGTGAAAATCAATCACGCGCACTATGATTGATCACTTTGATATTAAGTGCTTCCAGTCAGTGATAGTCTACAATTAGGGTGCCTAGATAAGTGCGGAGAAGGGTGGTGACCAGGGTCTATGGAAGTAAATGGTCGTTCAACTCCCGTCATTTTCCATTATTAAGGGAAGCTAGGGGATTCAGATCACGCTAGGAGCCGCATAGGTCGAATACACTTTCTGCGATGTATGCGGCACCTAGCGTGATCTGAATTCCATAATTTGTAGAGTTATTTTACTTATATTGTTGATACCCAAAATTAATAGCGAGCTTAGTAATGCATTCTACAGTTGGTTTATCAATTATTTATTTAAAATTGTGTAGAATACACTAATTTTGGCAGTAGTACATAAATAATTCCGGCTGCATTGAAATTGAAAATGAAACTAATAATTGTACTCACAATAGTCGGCGCTGCATGCACTGAAGGTGCTTTTATTTACTCAGTCGGCCCTATCGGGAGTTAGAAACTTTAGCTTCATTTTTCAGTGGAGTTGAACGACCATTTACTTTCACAGACCCTGGTCACCACCAGCGTTGCCAGCGGAAGTATTGTCGGAAATAAGTTTTTCCACCCAAATCTGGGTTTGTTTTCATTACCTACTATCTCAGCGACCTCTCCAGATAAAACTCAATATTGCATTAGAGGAAGGGGAGAGGGAGAACCTCAAACCGAAATAAAACAGTTTTAAAAAAGAATAAAGAAACTTGTTTCTTATACAAATGTAATACAAATGTAAAATTTTCAAGAGAATGACCTAAACGTCAGCAGAGAGCACAGCCCATTTTTAAAAGGCAGTGTGGTTTTTACTTCATGTATAAAATTAGTTTTTGTATTATTAATTTTTTGTTCATGTATATAACTTTTTTAAAAGCGTTTCAATTATTTTCTGGTTTGATATATTTTAGTTTATTCGTTCATTAAATTTAATTGTAATTATTTAATTTACCATAATCAACATTTAGATGTGTACATTTAACATATTTCATCTTTTTGCATTTAAATAGGGGATGTTTATATACAATTTATTTTTATATACATTTATATATACATGTTTATTTTTACATTTATATACATATGAATGGTTTTCTAAAGTGACTTTTCCATCTGGGTTTTTTTCTGGGTTTTTATTTTCTCAGCAGATACCGTTGGGATAGGAAAAAACCTAGATCTGGGTGGAAAAACCCAGGTCTAGCATCAATAGTCACCACCATTTACTTCTATAGACCCTGGTGGTGACAAATCGACATTTTATGGGTTCCGACCGCCATTTTGAATCCGGAAGTACTAGCCACGCATAGGAGAACACACGCTTTTTGTACAAATACTCGTAAGATATTTAGAGTCTCGCTCGGTAATGACAGAATTTTCTTTAGTTGTTTAGTTTGCTGATCTTTTTGTTGTATGTAATAGAAACTTTAATCACTTGACCTTTTAAAATAGATTATTAACATTGAATTTTAACGAGCAGACGATGTCGTTCCCGACTGCAGTAATCGCTCCAAAAAAGGTGGAAGGCTTTTTCGTTTTCTTCAAGTGTTGCAAGGAGAAAATTATGGCTAGTTAAAATGTGTTGTGTTCCGCAATAAGCCTATATCAAATTCAAACACCAATCTCTATTGTGACAAATGACTTGTTTCCAGAGTGCCCACCAATTCCTCTTAAAGCTAACATGCGCTTAATCAGATAAAATCCAGGAGAGACACCGCTTTTAATAAACAAATGAATTCTTTATTCAATTTAAATTATGGATCTAGGTACAAAATATGCGGTAGGGATTAGTTTTTTAGTAAAAGGAAATATCAGCATTCATATATAAAATAGTTTATGAACGAGCACTTGGTATCACTTAGCATTTAACATAATTTTCTAAGAGATTCTTTCCCTCGCATTGTTAAAAAATATTAAAAAATAAATATGTTCTGCGCAGTAACACACTTCATCAATGAGATGCTCGAGGTTGCCTTCAGCTGAGTTGCAGCCCATAATCCCGGAGTTGAACGAATTCAACGTTTCAGCCACACCTTGGATCAACTGGATTTCTCCTTGGTGCGTACAGGCCTACTTCCAGGATAACCTCGGCGCATTTTCTGATGCATATATTAATTTAACACAAACCCACAAGTACTTATCTTTATTTGCACACTCGATGAGCCGTTCACTCACACTTTTGGATCATTCTTTTTCAACGATGCACTTAAAGTTGATGCTGTATCGATGCTCCTTGCTAGCTGGCGCTAGTCCTAAGTGGTTCCACTGACGATGCTCCGGTGTGTACCTTATCGATGCCCCTTCATTGTCACAGCATTCCTGCTGAAGTCCAACGAAGTTCACTCCCTAGTCACAGAGATTGCATCCAGTCTCTAAAGCTTTCCGCACCTTGTCCGATATGTTAGGGAAAATTAGTTCCGATTATGCACAAATGCGAGCTCAATTTCGTGTGTGGATTCACTCACTGAATCTAAATGTGAATGATGTGAATGTGTAATATCGTTCAAGATGCAAATTTCAGTCATTACGACTCATAGGTAACGATCTACTTACTGATAAAATTGCACCGTTCTATGATTGCAGAGTTCGATGCATCAGTTCATTAGTTCATTCCCGCTACCATTTCTCGTCTTCCGTATTTCCCTCTCTTTTCGAAAGAAAGAATCTCTGACCAATCAAATTTAAGTATTTCAAAATTTTGAGCAGTTACAACCCCCTGTCTCCTGCCCATTCCAAAGTTAGATTTCTCTCCTCACCGCAGTCTCCCCTCCCGATGTTTCTATGGCAACACAAGAATGGAACGGCAAGAGAGCGGAAAAAAAGGGAACAAAAAATATTTATTCTTATTAGGATTATATAGTGCTTCTTCATTAATTATTTGATCCATGGGAATGCAATTTAAATAAACAGATTTAGACTGTGGTAACATACATTTACTATCGTCACAACATCAAAAATAAATGCGCCGCCACACTTTTATCTTTTTTTTTAATTTATGATTCCTAAATAAAAGGCACCAAAATTAATTTTACTATTAGTGCACTTTTTGAAGTAAAAATGTCTGCTTAAAAAGTTTTTTTTATATATTTTTTATTTTATACGTTTTATTCTTGGATTTGCACGGGTTTTTTTTGGGTTTATTTTTTTTTAGTAAATTTAGTTATCTTTCTCTATAATAAAAACGAACGAGTGGTTTTACATACAACTAAAGGCGTAATTTAAAACTGCAAACTTCAAACACCAGTAAACTTCTTTCAAATAACGACGAATTTAACATAGTAACCCAATTGTCACTTTCGACAATGAATTCAAAATGGCGGCTCACGCTTTAAGTTTACGGTATAGGATGTCACCATACTTCACCGCACTTATCCAGGCACCCTATCTACAATGATAAGAGTAAGCCCTCTACCGTGAAAAAAAACAAAACAAAAAAAACAAAACAAAAGTATTCCAGAAAGTGTTGGTGTTGATTTGTGGCATGGCAGAATAAACAAACGCGAAAAACAAGTTCAGCTGGAGAACTCAGACCGCAGAGACGCAAAACTTCCGTTTCGTTTCCCCTTTTGGGGACTATGTTGTCGATCATTGAAAATGAAATACAGACAGGAATCTAGATCTAATCTGCTGTTCACTTGCACCCTAAAACTTATTCCTGCCATCCTAGTTTAAAATTATATAACACGAAATACTATGGTTTTTAAGGCATTTTCAAATCGAAGCGGACCGGAAGTACCGCCATTTACGCTTGTAAATTTGAGCGTAATGGTTCACTATACGAGAAATAAGTGGCTATCCGAACTCTAGAGGACCGTATAACTTTATCAGGATATCTGTGGTTTATTCTGGTGTTTTATCTGATGATTTATCCTGTCTGAGGATGGTAGAACACTGTTTTGACTTATCTGAGCTTTATTCCAATACTTATTCTATCTGAGGATTTATCCGAGGTTGGTAGAACCGGCCCTTAGTGAGATAAATAAAGCTTAATTTTGCAACAAAAAACAACAGATACATTTAACCCTCGTCATAACGAAATGTTTGTTGTAACAATTAGACAATTGCTTAGAACACGAACCAGTGAGCCGATTTGAAAATTTTTGCTTTAACATGTATTGTCATCGGTCCTGTGTATGTGTATCAACTTTCAGCCTTCTAGCTTGTGGGAAAGTTGGTTTAATATTTACCCGGACAGGCCCACAGAAAAGTAAGTTAAATAAAGACCCACAAATCTAAACGATGCTTGGACGTTAAAAAAGAAATTAAGCCTCCCGAGGAAGGTATAGGAAAGTAGCGGAAGCCCTGAGATCATCTATTTTTATACTTTTATCTCAGTTTTACCCCCCCCCCCCTCCCCAATTTTTTAAATCGAAAAATTGATTTTTCTCGAACGTAGTATTTAGAAAGTGTAAAAGAGCTCTATTTTCTTTCGTATCTCATCATTTCCGATCGAATGATATATGACATACCATATGTTGCCATAGTTCTAAAGACCCAGTATCTCCCACCCCCACAATTCCGACGCCATTGGGACAATTTGGTCCTTTATATGCAAAAATACCGAATTTCAAATCTGTAAATCTGAAAATCAAATATGTAAATCTGTATACCGAATTTCACTCCTTTATATGCAAAAATACGCGTAGACCTTTGGGTTCCCTCTAATTCCCGCCCCCGAAACTCAGACTCCAGTGGGCCAATCAAAGCCAAACTAAATAGTGAAGGTGCACATGCCCATAGTAAACTACATTCCGAATTTCAACCTTCTACCTCAAAAAATGCGGAAATTATGAAGAGGACGGACGGACGGACAGACAAACGGACATTGTAAAAACAATAAGTAGCTCCATTCTTCCGCTACTTAATAATTAGACTTAATTACACGTTTAATTATGGCCTTAATCTTCAATCTTTTATAATCTTCTCTGAACAATTGTGTCCGACGGAAGAAGGCGCCTCAAACAATTACAGCCCCACCACCAATGCTGTCGTCCTTTTATCGTAAACAATTTAATAAAAGATACTCCAAAAGAAAGTATTACAAATATTGTTCATATGTACATTCGATACAGTTATAAGTGAGTGTAAGCTTACGTCATTTGTAAGGAATCGGGAAGGAGGTTTTCAGGCGAAAGAAGGCGCAATTTTGAAGTAATAGAGATAATTTGGGCGTGAAGAACAATTTGAACAGAGAAGGCGCAGTGCCCTAGGGTAAACTCTAAAAACATTCACTACACCATGAGACCCACCGAATTGCCCAATTGTCATGATGGTCTATGGATTCATGTTGTTTGCTCCAAATTCTGGGTCAGCTATAAACTTGATGCACCAAGGAACGTCGACTCTTCGGACCAAGCGACCTTTTTCCATACGTCGATGATGTTGCTTTGCGCACAGAATACGTGCTTTCCTAATCGTCTCCGATTTGATCATCGGCTGTTGTACTCTATTCGCAAGAGCCTAATCTAGAGGTTAGTTGTGAGAAGATTGTCCTCTATTCGGGACAGAGAAGCAAGGTTAAATTCGACTTCAAGTGGGCAAAAGTAGTCTGTTTGTTGGCTTGCATAAGTCTATCCAGCCTTCGCTGAACTCTCTTATCAATGAGTGGTTTCCTTCCACTGGATTGCCGCTATCTCCACGATACACTCTTGAGACTGTTGTTCAAGAAAAGTTCAGGAGAGCTGCCGTCTCGGAGATGCTTCGTCCAGCACATCCCAGTACCTACGATCATGCCACGTTCAGTTAGATCTTCGCCGTTTCCCATTATCGCAATGGTGTATAGTCGTCTAAACTACAGACGGAAAGGTTTGTTCGCTATATTTATACACGAAAGTTGGTTATGAGAGTGGATCGAACCATTTGTGTGCGCAGGGAGGATGTACCTAATAAACTGGCCGAGCCGTGTTTATTCTCAGCGCCGACAAAAAAGATTATTGATAGTTATTTAAAATTTGGGAAATCATTGTAATTTTGAATTCTATAAACGTGGAATTATATGCATGTCTCGTACATTTCCTGAAATCCTCCTTATAAATACAATAGGAATCTAAAGTCTGCTTCCCCCCATACAATTTCAAAACGAGTGGAGATACAACAAATCTGTTACAGACAACATATAGGAAGTTAGGCAGGGCCAAACAATGGTGTCAAAATTGAAGAGAGAGAGAGAGAGAGAGAGAGAGAGAGAGAGAGAGAGAGAGAGAGATTAAGAATAAACACACTACAGCGGTGGCCGAGAGCGTAAATTCACAGGTCTTGTCGCAAGAGGCGAGCCGCGGGTTCGAATCCCGCCGAGGGCATGGATATAGTCAGAGGTCTGTAATCCAGATTCTACATGCACATCATTTCCACCCTAACATGTGCACAGCCATCAAGAACTGAATGCCTAGGATTACGATCAACTTTGGAATACTTTAGAATACAATAATAAACATATGGAGTTTTGCAACAGGCTCCTGTATTGTGTTGAAGAAACACCTGATTTTGTTAATCATGTTCTGTGGTCAGACGAGGCCCAGTTTTCCCGAGATGAAGTAGTTAACAAACATAAAGAAGGTGGTCAAAATTATTTAACACAAAGCCATTTAAAATTTATTATATTATTCGTATAACTATGTGATTAAGTCATTTACATATTAGAAGGTACTTAGCTTTAGGAAATTTTAGTAGATAAAAATTAAGCTCGTTCAAAATTGTCCGCCCCCCACCCTCCACCTTAATTACTGGGCAGATGGCTGCGAGATGCAACAAATCAGCAGAACTGGAGAATGAACGTGTGGTGTGGACTATGAAATAGCAACTTGGTGGAACCTGTTTTCTACTAGGTAACCACAAAAGTTCTTGCCGTTTTTATGTTGCCATAAAAGGAAGTGATAGAAGATATGCAAATGAGTGTACAATGTGATCTAAAATCTGTCAGAGGGGAGCAGGAAGATGAGCCTGTATACATACAGGGCTGTTGGACATTCACATCAATCGCATCTCGTGCAGAAGTGAAGACAAATGGAGGTATCGAAGGAGATGATTAGGTGTTGTTTGCTTTATGACTTCAAGGTGGGCTTCTCAGCAGCAGCATCAAGTCGCCGACTGTGTCTTGCGTTTGGGGATGATGCTGTGAATGAACGCACGCAAGGCATTGGTTCCAGGAGTTCAAGTCGGGAGAATTTGCCATTTCTGATGAACCCTGTAGTCTGGTGTGTCTGGTGGACTAGACGCCAAATGGTTCACTACGAGCTGCTGTCAACTAGCCAAACCATCACTGAGGACCTGTACTCCCAGCAGTTGGAACGTGTGCAACAGACATTACAGCAGAAGGAGCCAGCATTTGTGAATCGCAAAGGGGTACTCTTCCTTCATGACAATGCCTGGCTACATGTGGCGTGGATGGCCAGGGAAACCATAGAGCGGCTTGGCCGGGAAACTTTGTGTCATCCACCTTACTCACCAGATCTTGCTCCAACGGATTATCACCTTTTCCATTCTCTGGGCAACCATCTTCTTGGAAAATCCTACACCAATGATACAGACCTGCGAAAGGCACTCACGGACTTCTTTGAGTCCAAGACCGGCAAGTTTTACAGCCAGAGGATTGATCAACTGGAAACACGTTCGCAGAAGATGCTAGATGCCAATGGGGATTACTTTTGGGACTAGTGATACGCTACTTTTTGTGTACATCATTTTGTTTTCCGGAATTAACTTTTGTAGTTACCTAGTACAATGGTTGCCTTACAGGAGGAAGGTACACAAATGATTTTGGATGGCTTCGTCTCAGACTTTTTAGACAACTTGCCTTTAGTGCAGTACCACCGCATGGGGTTCCGCTTGATGGGGCACTGCGACATTTTTCAGCCACTGCACGTCAAAGATTGGAATTATTTTTAAACTCTTTTTTTTTGTTGAAATTCGCGTTTTGAGTTCTAACTCTGTACAATTGGAAATTTTTCTCTACATGTAACGGTTACAAAGTTACAAATTGCCAGGTGCAAAATTCGAGGTCAAAGGTGAAATTTAACACCACCATTGTTTAACCCCTATCTAATTTCTATATGTTGCCTGCAGCAGATTTGTTGTATCTCCACTTGTTTTGAAATTGTATCGGGGGGGGGGGGGCGAGGGTAACAGTTTTCACTCACCTTGAATATTATTACTTGTTATCATCTAAAGAAAAATGCAAAAAGCTTATTCTGGAGAAATGACGGAACGAAATATAAAAATAATCTTTTTATACCTTCTCCGTATGTTGTTACTGTCAGAATATCACAAGCTTTTCCAATTCCAATTTCATTGAAAGCTTCCATGTAGATCTGATAACTCGTTCCACAAGATAAATTTTCCAAAGTGAATGTCTCTAAACTGTGGGAGATCTCCTTCTTTTCCCATTTTCCAGATTGCCTTTGGTAGTAGAGCGTGTACCCTATGAAATGATCAGACATCTTAATGAGATTACATTATGTATTCCCATTCAGTTGAGGGGGGGGGGACGGGAGAGTAGTAATTTTCCATGGAGATTCTTTTACATCACCTTGAATAGAATTTCCGCCATCATCTTCTAGATCCCATCGAAGACGAATGGACGTCAAGGATTTGGATAAAACATCAACTACCGGAACTCCAGGTGGAACTAGAAATAAAAAAGCATTTAAGAAATTCGAATTTAATAAATATTTTTAAAACATAACGTTTTCAACATTTTTATACAAATTTACGAAGTATGGTCACTGAATAATGAATTTTGTCCTTTCCAAGTTCATTGCTGACGTAGCATGTGTAATTTCCAGCATCATCTCTTTCACTTTTTCTAATTACTAAATTTCCGTCAAAACGTGTAAAAATTCTTTCATTTTCATTAAGAGGCTTCTCACTGAAATTAAATAACGCTTATTTCGAACATTTTCCTTGCTTTTCTCGATAATTAAATGATTTCAAATACTTTACCGATGAAACCACTTTTTCTCTGGGCGTGGGTTTCCTACGACTTGGCAAGTCAACAGAATATCCTTCTTCCATTCAGAAATAATAATTTTGTCAAACGAGGCTATTGATGCCGGAACTTTAATTAGAAAATAATTTCTAAATTAAACCTCAAGCTTAAAGCAAAAAATTCTGAGAACATGTTACATATATCTGGAATGCAATTAAACTCTGCAATAATTAAAACTTAATATTTACATGCACAATGAAAATAGCTACGTTGTGGGGCAGGTATTCGCCTCCGCGGTAGAAGTGGGCGACATCTAGCGTAGATTACTCAAACTAACAAAATGGCGCCTGGTATGGCTACTGATTTAGCACTATTAACAGTTAGCAACATGGTTGGTAAGGACAAACGACGGATGAATAACAAATATTGTTGCGTGGTTGGGTGCAAGTCGAAGCTTAACAATGAAAATAACATCTATATTCACAATTTCCCACGAAATAAGCAGTTAAAAACCGAGTGGGAAGTAAAGCTAAAGCTGGGAAAACACGCTACCAGTTCTATGTATATTTGCAGCGCTCATTTTCTACCCTCTGACTACATTCACGCTGGTAAGTTGAAAAATAAAAAAAAAATCTGTACTTATAGATTTGGAGTCGTTTAGCGTATTTATTTCAGCATTTATAAAACACCACAACAAATTATGTGACGACCTTTAACAATTTCCTCTCCTTCAACCAAACATCGCGTCTTATCACCAACATAGGCAAAAATTTCCTGCAAACTGATGCTGAAGCTGCCGCTAAGAGCGGAGGACGGAGTACCACGAGTACCTATAGCATGCGCCATTTTGAAGTGATCTCAGCGCCAACTATAGGCCTCATCCGATAAGTTAAATCTCGACCTTGAAGGTTTTTGGATTATTCTATTGCTAAAATGGGAGGCAAGAGGATGGAAAAAATCTGATGTAGTGCAGGGAAGTACTAGTACTACATCAGATTTTTTCCCATCCTCTTGCCTCCCATTTTAGCAATATAATAATCCAAAGCCCTTCAAGGTCGAGGTTTAACTTATCGGACGAGGACTATACATACGCACGCGAAGCAATTTGCAAGCTCTAACGGCGTTTTTTTTACACGTGGCAATTTATATTCTAGTGGGCGTACATGCAACTTGCAGAAGGCGACACAATAAAGAAATATAGTTTCTTTTTTTTTCCTTGTAGGTTAGAGTTTCACTTTTTAGTTGCAGGAGGTGGATAAAGACAGTGAAGAATATTAATTAATTCTTCATATTTTTAATTGTAATCTTATTTAAGGGGAAGTCCAGCTAAAATGGAAGTAGGGTTAGGTTGGCTTAAAATATGCTGCCAATTAAGGATATACTCAAAATTTTCCGATGTATGTTAAACTCTTATTAAAATACAACGAAAACATAATGCACTTTATGGCTCGCGTCGCTGAGTTGTGATGTGGTTGATGACGCGTCATAAGGACGCGTTGGGATACACTGAATAACGCAGGGCTACTGTCATTGCCAAAACACGCGGGCCATGATGGTCAGGGCGTTTGATTTGAACCGTTGAAATGCAACGGAGCATGAACACCATTCTGTGTTCCCAATCCTGCTAGAAGCAGAAGCTACGATTTCCTCGTTTTCTTCGTTACTGTGACCATTTTCTTCGTCTGTCTCAATATTATTGTATTCTGGTTCAAACATGTATGGCTGGATTGACAAAATTTAGTACAGTTTTACACTCACACAGTCCCGTAGGTTTATCACGCGTTATCAGCCGCATCACTCATTCGATTTATATCCTTGCGCGCATGAAAGAGTCCTTCGACATTTATCAATTTTTTGAGTTTATTATTATTAATCTGTGATCATATTAAAAATTACACCTCCGGTTATAATTCGAGTATTTCTAACATTTTAAGACCATTCATATTTTTCTGGACTTCTCCTTTAATTGTCCTATCGTTTTCGAAATAAAAGTTTAAATCTTGTAAATTGGGAAGTTCATCTTACGCACACATTAAAATTAACTTACATTGATCTTCGGTTGGAGTTTGAGAAGCTACATTGGAAATGGGGCCTTCACCTATAGATGAAACGGCTGTAACCCAAAATCCATATAGTGTATTTTCCTTCAAACCCTGAATTTCTTGAGTGTTTTCTCCCGTCTCTACAGTGATTACGTTGATACCTTCCAATTGCTTATTGGCAAAATCTTTGTGCTGTGGAAATGAGATAAGAAGGGATTAATGTTCCTAATAATTCAAGCATGTATAACGTTTATATAGTTTCATTTCACAACGTTCTATAATTTTTAATATAATTCTCATAAACGATTATACGAGGATTACACGTTTAGAGACTGGCAAACAAATTTTATTCACAGAATTTATAAAAGAAACCTCCATGAACATTAAGGCATGAGTACAATTGGTGCACTGATCTATAGATTCCCATCTGGTAAAATTTCTCCGGTTGTTGGCGGAATTCTTGCATAACAGCAGACTGTAGATCATCAACGGAATTGAACCCCACTGAACTCTGCTTTTTAGTAATTGTTTTAGAGAACCAAAGACATGGACATCGTCTATTGGCTCGTACAGCATTTTCCAACGGTCTCACATTTTCATCTGATGCGGCAACACGAGCATGTCCTGGACGAGCCAATTCTTTCGTGGATTCCCTTCCTTGTCGAAATTTCTTGCATTATTTAACCACTGCCGTATGAGAATACCTATGGTCGCCGTATATAGCTTTCACTCTCGTAAAAATTTCAATGGGCTGATGCCCTTCAGCGACCAAAAATTGAATAACAGCATGCAGATTATCTTTGGACAGAGTATCTGCCATGAACACCATCTTCCAACATAATCACATCTCTTATAGCAGCCGCCAAGTAAGTTGAACGATCTTTTAGACATGCGCAGTAAGTCTTCTCATCAATTTGCTTTGTCTGGGTTTTACCCATGATGCACTTGTTCTACTATAGTAAAGGCGGAGAAATTGTTGAAACGTGGAAAGCCTATTAAACGTCATAATATAAAACAAATTGCCTTCGAATCGATATTCTGCGTCATTTTTTAATTTATTAATTTATTAATTTCATTTATCTATTTTAAGAAAAAACGAAAATGGAAACTAAATATAAATACGAAAACAATGTTTCGAAAACGAAAGCGGATGCTTTTATGGAATAACTAAGCGATTTACTTCCCGTTAATGTCTATTGGCTGGCGTTAGAAATGAAGTCATCCTGTCGTTCAACTTACGTGGTGGCTGCTATAAAAAAGCAAACAGCTATTATGTGTGGCAGACGCCTCACTAGTACCTAATGCATATGAGCAACTGCTACTTTATCTAGGTGCAGTGTTGCCAGATCAGCGGATTTCCCGTTAAATTTAACGGAAAAAAAAAATTGCAGCGGAGAAACAGGTGGAAAAGTATTACAGCGGAAAAAATCGCAGTCAAAAATTTTTCCAGCGGAAAAAATAGCTGTCAAAGATTTTTCCAGCGGAAAAAATAGCGGTCAAAAATTTTTCCAAAGAACTTCCTACAATTTTTTTTTACACAATTTTTTCGTGATTGGTTGGACAATTGAACAGAGCAGTGATGACGTCATATCATCGTTTCTGCTCCTATGCTCTTATTGTTACGGATACAGTCAGTATCCAATCCGGTTTCGAAATTTGGCACTGGACTCCCATTGGTGTTTTATTTGCATGTCTTAGGTATATAAAGCTGGTATATAAGATACAATCTAACACACATCATTGGCTACGACATCATTTTCGGCTGGTGTGCAGATCGTCTCTATCGTGGATGTGTGTCTCCATCGTGGATGTGTGTCAACCGCTCTTTTTTGGACTTCTGGTTGTGATTTTGAAGTGTAAAGTACTGATCCTGGTTACAATTGAGAGTGCGTCGGTGGAATCGAAGTGCAAGGTAGGACTTTTTAAGTCTTTTAAACTGTGTCGTTCTGAGTAGGTGCGTCCTTCTAAGGACGGCAAAACCCCGCACCACACCTGCTTCATGATGACATCAGATGCTGCGTCAAAATCTTCTTCTTTTTCATGTACTGTTAAGTATGCTGATGGTAGAGTGTTACCTTGTGAATTGGCCTACAAAGATGCGTGTAAGGATCCGAGATTTCTAGCATTTGATATTATTATTAACGAACAACTTGAGGCATTACGTACTGAACTGAACAATAAGTATCTAGAGTTAGAATCAAGGGTGGAAGCACTATCCAAGGAACTTGGTAGTAAAAAAAGGATGTTCCATGGGATGATCCATAGGATTAGCACCTCTGTTGAGTCAGACTGACACCTTTGAAATTTACGGCTGTTTATGGAGACAGGTCAGTTTGGAAAAAAAGAGCAGAATGCAGGGGTGAAATTAAAGACACCAAAGGAGGAAAGTTTGCCCCTACGACAACTAATGGCCCTCTGCCATATAACACCCGAACATTGTGGAGCTCTTGCAGGTGATTGTGAGACGAATTGCGCTTAATCAAGTGTCCAGAGACAGATTTTTGGCTGCACTTTTAACCCGGCTTTTGACCCCCAGATTTCACATCCCTGACGTCATAATCAATCGCTGATTGGCCGATTTCCGAACCCCGTTTCGAACGAGGGAACTTGTATTTTTCTGAGATTCAGTGTTCTCCTAGATTTTTTGCCCTCTATGTCATGTAGAGGGAACACCTAAATTTTCTTTAGTTTCATTTTTATTATTTCTTTTAATTCAATGGTACAAAAGTTATTTTAATTTTGCTCGTAACCGAGGTTTTTAATGTTAGATCTCATATAGCCCTACAGTGGGTATAATTTCCAAATATAATAATTTTTAAAAATAGAAGAATGGGCAAGCACTTAAAAATTTTAAATTCCACGATTTTCAATTCATTCTTGAAAAAATTTTTGAAAGTCAAATTTTTAATTACGCATTTTAATGATTAATTATAAATCATGGACATTTTGAAAAAAATTGTATTATTTTATAATTCTTTTTTTTGATTCCAAATATAGATTGTCTAATTTGTCTAAATGGTATATATCTCTTTGCAGTTTCTAATGAAAAATTTTATCTAATTTGTCTAAATGATTTATTTCTTTGCAGTTTCGAATTTTTAATTTTCAATTAAAAGCAGAATTTACAATAAAACATGTAAATATGAAACACATGTGATAATTTAATGTTTTTCTTTTTTTAACAATTAAACATACAATAACTTAGTAATAACTTTTTAATTGTTAATTTAATTTTTAATAAATATAATTAATTTTTAATTAACTTAGTAATTAACTATTTCATCTCTCGATGATAAAGGTCTACAATACAATCACATTACTAAAGCAAAGCCCCTAATCCACAGTATTTGTACTTTAATCCATGTAGCTTGGATATGAGCCAAGTTTTCCTGGCATGCGCATGCACAGTAACGACCTTGTGCCGAGACACTCCCGCTAGATACTCTACCTACTATTCTTCATAGTAACTTTAAAAAAATTAATTACTTGTATTCTTCTTTAAAACAAATTACCAAAAACGAGTATTTTATTAACTTTTTTAGAAAATGTTTTGAATTAAAAAAGATAAAGTGTTCATATTAAAGCAAAAAATACTAAAGCCCTCATCCAGGAAAAATAGATTAAAAAATAAAGAAACCTCTTGTCCGTTTTCTAATGACGCATAATAAATATTGTATTTGTTCAGAGAACCAGCCGATCTTCGTGGTGGCTTCCAGGAGAGAAGAATGGACGTCTTTGAAACTGGCAAAGCTTTCACTGTTTCTGGAGATCCTGGAACTAACATCTGATTGTCAGTTATTAAGTCTAATGAAAATGAAAATGTTTAATCGAATAAAAATAACTATTACCGTCTTCGTAAGTTTTGCAGTACACAGGACTACTCTTAACGCCTTCACCTAATTTAGTAAAAGCCAGAACCTGAATGCTGTAGTTGGTATCTACTTCCAAATTAGTCAAAGTAAATTTAGGATGCACGGAAACATTGTTCCGTATTTTATTATCTAAAAATTTAACGAATATGTTAATGCAGTTTAATACAATTTTAAAATTTCTTTTCTTGATGATACAATTTCTTACTTTCCCAGTTCCTAATAGCCTTGTAAAAGACCTTATAACCTTTAAGAATTCCGTTAACAGAATCCAACGGAGGAGGTTTCCAAATGACATATATACTCCGCGGAGACAAAGAAGAGCAACGAACATCTTGAGGTGGTTCGCTCGGAACTGAAAATATGTTAAGATAAAATCTAAACCGTTTCTTTATTGCAGCTATTAATAAAATAATAAAATCCTGTAACATTGATATTTATTAAAAAGAAAAAGTAAAATAATTCAACTGTCTTCAGATGTCATGACAACAACTTCAGGTGAAGTTGGACCTTTTCCTCCGTTGTTGTATGCCAACACCACAACATTATATTGGGTGTACATTTTGAGATTATTCAGTTGATATATAATATCATCAGTGTAATCTTCAGGGACTTCTAAATTTTGAAACGCATAATCCTCATTACTTCCATGTATTTTATAACCAACGTAATATCCTTTAATGATTCCATTCCATAGGCTTTTCTTAGGAGGCTGAATTGTGATTTTAAATTAAAATGATGAGAAGATTTTTCATTTTTTTCCCAATTAACTGAAGCAAATGACATAAAAGCATAATTTCATATTTTGTTTTCTGTACCTTCCATGATATTCGCAACGACTGCGGGTCAACGCTTTCAACTTCAACCTGTAAGGGGCTTCCCTCCGGAGCTGATAAACACAATTAAAAATGTCAAGTTCATTGAAATTATATCATTAAAAACAAGGTATGTTTATAATGCTAATATATAAACACCTTCTTCTTCCATAATCAGAGAAATAATATCACTGAAATTTCCTCGACCAACTTCATTTTCAGCAGCTATTCTAAATTCATATATTGTCGCTGGATGAAGTTCTTTGAGCGTCGTCGTTCTTGTGGACGGATCGAAAATTAATGTAATAGCACGAGAGGACCACGAATCTTAGAATGATAAAAAGGAACTTATGAATCTTATTCCTCATTAATATAGTTTTAAATTTAAAATCGTATCGATAGTCCATATCGGTTTACGAGATTTTCAGTATATTTCTTTATTACACTCTTTCAAGAAAAACCTTTACCTTGTTGCTACCTCTACTACATGAAGAGTCACTCAGTAATTAACGTATGTAGGCAAGTTTAATTATTAACAAACATACCTTGTTTCTTCTTGTACTGCAGAATATATTTCGTGATTACACTTTTTCCGTCGAATGGTTTTGACCAACTTACTCCAACAGTTCTATTTCCTGTATTTTTCACAGACATTTCATTGATGACAGATGGCGGTTCTGGAATGAATGACTATTCTCATACAATATAATTAAACGAAACAAAAATCATTTTTTTGCTCTTTTACTTATTAAGTACCTTGTATGTTTAAGGTAATAGTTCGAGTTACGTTCCCGTAATCATTGTAAGCTCTACAAACATATCTGCCTTTATCTGATTTGGATATCGATTTAATTATCATTTCAGAATGAGTGCTATTTTCAATTTCTATAATGTTTTTAACGGTAATTTTATACCTATTGGGTATAACAGACAAATATAAATTAATATACAAAGAATGGAAATTATTTTTTATAAATCAAAACTTATTAAGCTTACTTGTCATTCACAGTGACATCAATTTCTTTATTTTCGTATAGCCACTGAAATACAATAGGTAAATCTCCGAGAGCTTCACATTTCAAGAACGCGTCACTTCCCAGCTTCACTAATTCTTGGCCAACGGGCGTTTTGAAATAGACAGGAGCTAAAATGTATAAGTTTAGCTTTTATTATATACAAATGCTGCTTTAACATCAGGGAAAGTTATTTTCCATTTGCTTGTCCACAAGCCTACTTTGTACTTTAATATAAAATCGACGACTGAGTTCAAACCCTCTTCCATTTCTCCCATTGCAATAATAGAAGCCTTGATTACTCAAGGTGATCTTGCTGAAATACAAGGATCCGTTCTTCAAAATAGTGATGTCAGGTGCATTTGCTATGAACTGACCTTCATCTGTGAGTCCAATTCCTAGATAAATAGAGAAATGTTTCATGTAAAGCAAATGTTCAAAATTCATGATTCAAAATAGTGAGAATAAAATAGGAGTCTCCTTGTATGAGTATAAAAACACCGCCTTGATATTATTTACAGTAATGAGGCTAATAATTATTCCAATGTTGCCACAAGCTAAGATTATAAAACAGGTTTGCAAATGTAATAATTTTTATGTGCTAGTTATAGGTTTGAAAAATTTTGGTTATTTTATAAAATTCTTCTCAAAGATCATCAAGACTAACTTCAGCAGATTTGCTTTGTCTGTTATTGTCTAGTCCGTTATTTCATTTGTGTATTTTTCGATTAGATATCATGAATTTAGGGTTTAAAGTATTTAAGGTTTTAGTGGAACTTCAACTGTTCTTATTCTATAGTATTTCCTATGCTTACTTTGAAAGTCTCTTATGTATACACTGTATGTTTTTTCAGTATATGGATTAAGGGAGGCCCGTGTAATTTGGACCCCCTAAGGGAAAAGAGCTGTAATTTCTAATCAAAATGATGTAGCTCCAATTTTCAAACGTAGGTATATAGTGGACATTTCGGGCTATCTTTTGGTGCACTATTTTTATATACTATAATGATATGGGTTTCATATGAAATTTAAAATTTCTTGCATTCGTGTGCAACGGGTCGTGTAAATTGAACCAGGTGGTCCAATTACAACAATAGGCCGAGAAATAGCAGAAACTTTGTTTTAACTTATGTGTTTATTAGTGTTCTGTGAAAAATACAAATGATCAGCAACCCTATGGAACGTATTAGATGGGATGGGCTTATATCTTAATTAAAGAGCTTTTATACATGTATTTAATAAGTTGATACAGTGTAAGTTGGATATGTCAAAAAACGTCATAATGTTCGGCGTGTAAATCGACCCTGGTCTAATTTACACAAAGTACATAAGGTCCAAATTACACAAGACGCCAGCAATTCTAAAATCAAAAATGGCGACCAACCTTCAAAACCTTTCCAACTAAAACCATGCCTATTAACAAATATATAGACCCCTTTTCTTTCACCCATCCCTGATACATACCGGCACTGATACTTATTGTTACATACACGATTATTATCTTCCCTCAAAGTAACTTGAGACCGTACTAAAAGAGAAAATTTGATATATTTTCACGAATACTCAAGCTATACAACCTGAGTTTTTCATACGCTTCTAGGTACGGGCTATGGTCATTTTTCAATCAGGAGAGTGGTGCCATCTAACGTGCAATTGTGCAAAATAAGACTGGTTCGACTTACACAACAGTCCAAATTACACTGGTCTCCCGTAAACAATATGTCGCCATTAATTTGTTATCAGATACACGAGGTTCACATTTCTACCTATATTGATTGCGGACATACGAGCTTTTTAACAATTCATAAAACAGCTAATTAAATCCATTGTGTGAATAATTCATTTTCATCCAAAATAAGATTTACGAACAAACAGAAGAGTGAATCCAGAAACTGTAGGCACAATGAATGATAATAAATTGAGATCGAAACTACTATTCCACAACAAACTTTTAATAACACAGGTCAACAAAGATTAACTTTAAAAAAAAAGTTTTTGACGTTAAGAGCTGATTATGCTTTTTTGTGCTGAATCCGTATCTGACCTCAGTTTTTTCTATCGCTCACAGATTTCTTGTTTTCAATGAAACATTTTAAATTATTCATATTTTGGGGCCTGATAAATTTCCTTGTGGCCCAACAATATGGATACTTTAACATTGCAGCTGCTTCTCTTCACACCCAATACTTTAACACTGCAGTCTCTATGTGCATAACTTAGAAACGTGGCCTGATAGATAAAATCTAAAGGCAGATTCGGATTCAACACACTAAAACACAAAGCTAAGGCAAATTCATTCAAACTCTTTTTTTCGTCGGCCTGTGGTTTCGATCTCATTTACGATGATTAAGATTTACGAGGTTTTCAAAGTGAGCCGACGATTTTCTATTTATCAGTTTCATCAGTACTCAGATTCTTGAAAAGTGAGGTTATGGAAAATCATCAGAAAAAACGTTTTTAATAGCATATTGATATAAAACATGCATGTATTATGTCAAACAAATAATTTTATGGAAAGAATCTGACTTTTTTAAAACTTCGTAGTTCAGCTAATTGTATTCGGGCGTATTTTTAGTATCATTGCAGATCACAGAGGTGGTTTGGTTACCACTTTGGTACCTACTCGGATATTCGAAACAATCAATCTTGCGATATTGATGAGCATTTGCAAGATGTGCAAAATTGGTTTGCGATATATTCCTCTTTCCCTATCTCAGATTAATTAACGTAGTGTGTTTATTATCCACCTACTTAAAATTATATTGCATCTACTAAATTTAACAATTAATCGCCATTTGATATACGAGGTGCAGACGAGATTATGCTCCTAAAATTAATATTTACTTTATAGACACCTTACTATAGAATATATATGTCTTATTAGTATGCAATCTTGAGAGCAACAAACTAATCACTTAATTTTCATCTGAGATATCAGAGGTAGTAATATTAGGCTATGGTCCCTTAACGCAGGTAATATCTTGGCCTGATAAGTATACAAATTTTAAGTAAAAATATTACAATTTATTTTTATACTCCTTTGGGAATTGCTTCGCCCATAAAATAGAATAGTCTATTGCTCGCCCATAAAAAAGAATCAAACAGCCTGTTTTGTTGAATATGTGTATTAGCCACTATGAACTTATAATAAAGCAATAATACATCAGGAACATGACTGAATTAGGCATGATAATCTGTCTATAAATGTCTTAGAAATTTTGGGAAGAGATCGAATAAAAAGCCTTAATTGTTTTATTTTTTATAACAGGAACCGGTTTCTCTGGATCACATAAAAATAAATAATTTATTACATTACCTAATTCTTTTTTCCAGGAAATTTTAGGTTGAGGGTATCCTTCAGCTTGACAGTCAATTAACAAAGATTTACCCTTCACAGCTACTTGATCATCAGGAACTACTTTCCAACGTGAAGGCACTGGGAAAACGAATAAAAGAATACTACAACCACAGATGAAGAGAAAGAAATTAATTTAAAGAAATTAAAAAAAAAAATTCATAACCTAATGTAACTGATAAAGTTTAATGTGAACAGAGCAATATATATGAACTACTCATCATTTTTACTTTACAAGATTCTAATAGCTACCCAACAGAGTATTTAAGGAAATTTCAATTTTAATTCATTAATAATAAAAAAAAACGATAGCAACTTATTCATCTTTTATGAAAACAGAAAAAAACACGGCAGATTATCTCTTGTAATCGCGCCTATGATTACAAATCTCATAGCCTAAGAACGACATATCGCTTTATGTTACAACTTCCTTATTTTGGATATAAAATAATTCAATATTACTCTCGAAAATCCCTACAGATTTTCAGAACTGTTGACCAGTATATCTTTTAATACGATAAGCAAAGAATAAGCTACTATTTCATGATGCTTATCAGGATCGGTCATAAAGTCCTTACAATCACCATAATGAAAGCGCCATGGATATAAAACGAAAGAATGGTTATCCTTCTCTAAATATGTCTCACCTATGACTACGCACTTCTCCTGTCGATAAAGCAGCTGCTTTTTGATCTAGAAAATCTACTCGGATCTGGGTCTTTGTTACGAGTTCATAGTGGTACCCTTAGTGTATTCGTCCATCGGAACGAGGCGGTTAAAAATTCGTCCGGATTGGTCCAACGTTGCGCTAAAAGGTTAACAGATATGGCTCTGCTAGATCTTTCTATAAGGGATGGAGATTGAATAATGATCACACCAGTGCTGGAGGGAAATAGCAGCGTTATGTGCGATCCGAACTTATTGGCACGTGCAAGACCAACTTTCTCCTCCTCACGTTTTGATGGGCATTGCCAATCCACGCGCTGTTCGTGCACACTAACATGTTACACATTCTGTTCAACGTAACGTAAGGCGGCGCAAAAACATTAATACTTTTTCTAAATTGGAGCAGCGTTCCTTGCTTAAAATTGAAACTGCAAGGGGCCGTACTGCAAAGGAGTTCTAGGGGAACTCGGGGAGGGTCGGGATACGCTCTTTTAAATTATTTTTAATTAATAATTAAAGCAAGATCAGACTCAATTTTGGTTGGAATGAAAGACGTATAATGTGTAGAACATAATGTAATACAAAAAACTACACAAAGTTTTACTTATGTCTGATTTCTTTATTTGTAAACAAAACACGTAATTTTTCCCGTTCGGCTATATGTATGGGGAAGAACGGGATGGAGTACTTTTCTTTTGAAAACTAATAAGGGCCTGCATAAGTAACCAAAAAGGATAAAACTATGGACTCTAGCTAAAAGATTAATTATAGACAGACAAAAGTAATTTTAAAATAAATCACTCAAATAGGCCCTACTGTAAAAAACTGAACTTATTCACAAAATAGTATCCCGTTCCGGCCCACGAGCACGTTTTACTTTGGATATTTTCACAGATTCAAACGTAATAACCTTAACCAAGAAAAACTAATTCTAACTATCAAACTACATCTAAGTGAATAGACCTACATAGCACTTAGTGAATTACAAATAATTGTAATAGACCTACCTTGAGTTGAAATTCTTCAAAACTTAAAAAAAACCTTCCGAAAACATACACATTAACGATTGCTTTCAACGCGCTAGCCGAACAGTCACAATGGCGACAACTATTTGTTTCCACCTCAATGAAGTAGTTTTACTAATTTCCGGTGGTTACAGCACCATCCAGTAATTAAAATAACCCTATCCCGTTGTAAATTTCATTAATTGAAAAATGAAAAGTTATCTTGTAAACCCTCACATTATTAACGAAACTGTGGTCAGGATTTTTTTCGGTGTATGCCATGAAAATAAAAGCATTTTAAATTTACATTTTGCTTATTTTCAAATTGAAATAAAGCCACTTTCTGCGATAACTATCCCGTGCCGCCCCGAGTTCCCCTACCAACGACTTGTAGAGGCCTGTAAGTTGATACATTACCGTGCAGTACGACAAGAAGTGCACGCATTCCAGCTTTTACTCAGGAATACCCAACGGATAACTGTAAATGCTGCATACTATTCCATTTCTTGCAACACGACTTTTGTGAAGCCCTACGGAGGAAACGACATCTCTTTCTCATCACTCCACTCATTATCTTCCATGACAATGCCCGTTATCATGTGGCTGGTATTGCCCGTGACGTGCTCGCAAGATGGGGTTGAGAACTGCTGAACCATCCTCCATCCTCTCCAGATCTTAGCCGCCGTGATTTGGATTTATTACGAAAACTTATGGAACCTCTGCGCTCCATTCGTTTCCACACGGTTCCCGACATTTTGCGTGCAGATCATCACTCCATCCGTGACATCAACAGAGCTGGAGCTGCGGACAAAATCATGAAGTAAACACGACAAAAAAAACCAGTGTGTAATCGATTCTAAGCACGACCGAATGAAAACTTCTACGGCGATTGTAATCGATTCTAAGCAATATACAGGGTGAAAATTAATTTCACTGCCAAACTTGGAGAGGTATTAGGGATAGTCGAAACAAACAACCTTTCTTTATACCAGTTTTGCGAGAAAAAGTTATTTACTAAAGCAAAACAGTTACAGCAGAGCTCCAAGACATGTGAGAACAGGACGTGTGGAAGAGGAGATACTGCAAAGGTTTGCAGAGGATCCCTCAATAAGCACCCGTGCAGTCGCACATGCTGCGAGGACCAGTCAAACAATGGTCTGGAATGTCTTGCATGACAATGGGCAACATCCATACCACGAACAGACTGTGCAGGCTTGCGACCCAACGACTACCAAGTACGTATGCACTTTTCCGACTGGTATCTTCGGAATGTTGCCGTCAATCCTGCGTTCGTTGAACTTGTTTTGTTTTCTGATGAAGCACAGTTCACCAAGGATGGTCTCTTCAATTGTCACAACCGCCATGTGTAGAACGGCACAAACACTTTGAACAACTGCTGTAATTCTTCTGTGTTGGAAAATAAATTTTTCTCGCAAAACTGGTATAAAGAAAAGTTGTTTGTTTCGACTATTCCTACTACCTCTCCAAGTTTGGCAGTGGGAATTAATTTTCACCCTGTATATACAGGGTTACAGGGAAAGTCGACCTAGATATTTAAGGACGTTATTATTTACACTATATGATCAAAAATATCCGGACACCCCTCACAGATCATCGATTGGCCCAATGTCACATGATAATGACTTGCACATCATTTAAATAGCTTCCCACACCTTCTGACACAACTCTGCTTGAACATTGGCAAGAATGGGTCGTTCGGCAGAGCTCAGTGAGTTCCAACGTGGAACCATCGTTGGATGTCACCTATGTGGCAAGTCCGTGCGTGACATTTCCAGCCTTCTTCAGATTCCCAAGTCAACAGTAAGCGATGTCATTATGAAATGGAAGACCCGGGGATCAACAGCAGTTCAACAACGAACCGGTAGACCCAAGAAACAAACGGACAGAGTTGTTTGATATATTACATGCCATATCTTAGTATTGAAAGTTTCCAATGGAACCATATGGTACCACAGAACACGTACTACTAAACCGATTTCTACTCTCATTAATTACACATTATATTCGTACATAACGATGAGGCATTGTCACCGTAAACGCTGTTTAATTCGGCAGGGGTCTGTATGGTGTCTTCAGATGCAGAAAATATATCAGGCAGCGAATCCACGGGTTATCCTGCTTTGGATGAAAGACCCTCTGCAGGAATGTGAGTACAAGCTACTATTGTCATTTCACTAATGCACACGAACTTCCATGGTGATTGTAAGGATTTTCTTACTACCCTCGTATTGATATATGCAAAATTTCACAGAATTATAATCTAGACAATATCTCCTTTCTAATATACATCATTTGAAATGATGTATACAGCAGAACCTGTAAAAAACCTACTTCAAATAAGTGAATGAGATGTTTCGATACGCACTATAACAAATTAAATCGAATAGAAATAAATTAATCTAGAATATAATTACCTTGAACAAGTAGAGAAGCAGTGTGTGTAACAGTAGCAGCTGCATTCCTCCCCAGGCAAGTATAATTGCCAGCATGGCTCCGTTCAACTTTGTCGATAGTTAGGATTGTTGAATAATCATCTATGGCTTGCACGCTAATTCCCTTGAATTTTTTATCAGTGGTCGAAAGTACTTCATTATCTTTAAACCACTGTAGAGTAATGGGAAGATCTCCCTGATAGACGAGACATGTTATCCGGGCGAAAGAACCTTCCAGCCGACTCTCCTCTTGAAATCCAAAAGGACTGATCTTGGGTGCAACTGAAGAGACAAGTGTAATATATAAGGGATGATCAAATGAAACGTGATCGGAATATATAAAAGCTGCGAACTTCTTTAGCGACCACATGTTTATTTGTTAGCTATCTGGTGAAGAGTGAATACATGCCAGAAAGCGCGCGCTGTTAAACGCAGCAATGGCAATAACCGTGCTCAAATGTTGGTATTGATATTTTTAATTTCTAATATCAGATTGCTTATGATACGAATTCCTTTAAAAATTGATGATTCCTATTCATTTACAAATATTAGTAAAATAGTTCCAACTTAATTTTAGCATTCTGATGATCGTGCTACCATAAAATTAGTAACTATTTGTGAAGTAACTTAAAGCAATAGGTAATAAAATCTTGTAAACATTCCAAGGAGGAGCTTTAGCAGTGAAGCAGAAATGCATTTATACGTTTATTAAAAAGAAATTAACCCCCCCCCCCGCCTCCCGAGTAGGATAAGGCAAGTCATCTAGTTTTACCCCTTCATCTGCACTTTTAACTCTCCCCAAGTTTTTTTTTAATCAATAAATTGATTTTCTCGAACTTAATATGTAATAAATGTAAAAAAACTCGTATCTTCTTTCATTTCACATCATTTCCGAACGTATGATATATCACATGCCATATGTTGCCATAGTTCTAAGGACCAAGTGACTGCCACCCCCGCAAATCTGATCCCACTGGAACAATTGGGCCTAAACTTCATAGTAATGTAGATCTTGCCTACAGGAATCTGGATACTGGATTTTACGCCTTTACGTACCTAAATAGCACATATATATGTTGCCCTCTCTGAATTCCACCCGGGTAATTCCGACCCCCGTATACCAATCAAAACCAAACTAAATAAAGCAGATGGACATGCCCATAGTAAAGCTACATTCCGAATTTCAACCTTCTACTTCAAAAAAATGTAGAAATTATGAAGGGGACGGACTGACATTATAAAATCAATAGGTAGCTCCATTCTTATTCTACTTACGAGGATCAGTCAAATGAAAACCGGAAATATTTTTTTACAGCTCCTTTATTACAGACAGAGTTGGTACACTATTTTTCAATGTAGTCCCCATCTTTTCGATGCATTTCCGCCACCGAATCGGGAAGGCATGGATACCTCGGGAAAAAAAATCTTCATGGTACGGAAGGAAAGGCGACGCCAAGTGGCAGCCACTGGAACCATAAAAAGCCGAAGGGTTCTGGTAAGGCTTGGCTGCCGACAGCTGCGTTGGCCGTTGTTTCTGGGTTGGCATGGGTTTGCGTGACGGCTCTCGAGCCGGCTGCTCTCCTCCCTAGATTTTTTTTTTACAGCTGGGGACTCGGGGGGAGGCCGTGGCCTGGTGGGCTTTCACTGAAACACAACTTCTGTGAAGTTAGGCAAAATCAGGCACGGCTAAGTCACTGGATGGGTGATCCACGATCTTCACACCCCCCCCCCCGGCTGCTGTGACCATCATACAGCAGTCGTTAATCCAGGTTCATCCAGGGACCCAACTCGTCGGCTTCTAGCCATACTGGCCCTGGATGGACGTATTGGATTATCAGTACTAATAAATAAATAAATAAAATAAATATAATGGAGATCTTGATTATAGGAATATGCATACCGAATTTCACTCCTTTATATGCATAAATACACCTAGACCTTTTGGTCCCCTCTATTTTCACCCCCAAAACTCCGACCTTAGTGGGCTAATCAAAACCAAACTAAATAGTGAAGGTGCATATGCCCACAGTAAGCTACCCTCCGAATTTCAACCTTCTACCTCAAAAAATATAGAAATGATGTAGGGTTATTCAAATCGTGTATAAAATAAAACCAATAAAAAGCGCAATTTTTCCGCTACTTAATAATAAGCTTATAGATTATGAGCACTTGAGCAATCATGCGTCGGCAAAGCGATTTCACGTGCGCGCGCCGATGTCAATAATTCTTAAAAGATGAACAGAAAGTAACAATATATTCCTTCTTGACAAATCGATTGTTATATGATATGCCCGTATCTTTGAATTCTTTACACTCATTGATTTAGCACGTGAATTCGACTTGAAGGAGTCACGAAATATTCTGAAAAGTTGATACGGCCGAGATAAGACTTTGATGGTCATATTTCTGAAAACAGAAATTGAAAAAGTTAATCCGTTTTCAAGTTATCGTGCAAACGGCTGCCAGATGGCTGGATAAACGTAAGACCAAGGGCGCATTCTTATAAGTAGCTTTTATGCTAAAGCTCCTAATAAACAAGTCTTCACAAACAAAGGAAGCGACAACAGCCAACGAGACAGTAGACAATACTAGAATAATGATAAGGCCGCAGAAAAATATAGATCCACATAAATTCACATGGCTTTGTGGATTTCTGTGGCTTTATTACTTCTCAAATTCTCATAAATATAGGATTGCCATTTAGGAAAAGTTCAGGATAATGGCTGGTGTTGTGTCTCACCTAAAGTGAACCAATAGCTAACTTCTAAAATACATATCTGACAGAATATTTTCAATGGAAGTATTATTGTGAGGGTTTTTGTGTATTATAATTCTAAATAAACCGACGCCATTTTCGGACATGGAAGTCAACTTTGAAATGTGCAATGGAAACCTCTATTGTTAATGGTATTTTCAAATTGTACACAACATTTGAGAAATGCTTTATTACCGGTGTTTTTTCAACTGATCCAATCGGAGATACAGGCAGTGAAATGTGGTATGATTTATGATTTCGGGGTTACTGAATATGAAAATGATGATTAAAATGATTGGTTAGCATTTGTATTTGAGATAAGAGCATTTAGTACATGCTTTTTATAAAGCGTGGTTCCCACATGCGTAAAACAACGGCAGAAACCACAAAGAAGAAAAAAATTTTGATGTCACTTTCTGCTTTCGTCTTTCTTCTGGACAGAAAATTCTCATATCTTTGTAGCCTATGACCAAATCCAACTCGAAAAAATTAGGAGTTTTCTGTCGGGCAGAAATACGAAAGCAGGAAGTGACGTCAAAAAATTTTCTGCCGTTGTTTTTACGCATGTGGGAACCAGGCTTTACTTGTCTTGTCCATAGGAGCAGGTTGTCAAAGAAATAATAAAAACACAATTCTCATAAAAGCACTTCTGTGTACATCCGCAATAACCATAGCGTTCCTCACTTCTTAAGAACTGAAAACCTTCCGAGGCAACACTAGCGCCGATCACGTGATGAACACCCAGAGACAATAGCCGAGCACGTAATGACACCGTGAAAATACTACCAACAGTGTAAACGTAGGCTGTTAGGCGTGGATTTCACATGCGTAAAAACAACGGCAGAAACCACAAGGCAGAGAATGTTCTGACGTCAGTTCCTGCTTTCTTCTTGATGCCCGACAGAAAACTCCTCCTTTTGCCGAGTTGGATTAAGTCATAGCCTACAAGGATAAGAGAATTTTCTGTCGGGCAGAAAGAAGAGAGCAGGAAGTGATGTCAAAACATTTTCTGCCTTGTGGTATCTGCCCTTGTTTTTACGCATGTGGAATCCACGCCTTAGCGGAAAACTCCGTAATTTGAGGTCAGATCATGGCTGTAGTGCGAATACTAGAACTAAACTAGAGATTTCAATGTGATTTTCGAAGCTAATGACCTGCAATTAGCCTAAATTAGCTATCTATTTCCATAATTATTTGTGTATTGAACAGTGTAATTGTATAGCAAAATTAAGGTTTTGCGCTTAATAACACTGCTATAACCGCAATTCTTTGGCGACCGCCGTTAACGATTTTGCATCTCCTTACCGCTATTTTTTTTTTCTTTTCACTTTCGCTACCGCCACCGCGCAACGTATTCCAAGGTATAATTGCGCGCAAATAAAGAGTTCCGTGTACAGATTCGGATGGTTCCCTTGTAAGTTGACAGAATGTAGGCGGGTGTTCCGTTTAATAGCATTCCAAAAGCGTTTTGATATGGCACGCCGCTCCTTCTGCAAAGTTTTTTCATAACAATTTGCATTGATTGTGGCTGCATGCTCGAGAAAATTGACAAGCAGAGGACTCTTGCAGTCGAAGAAGAACGTTATCACGTTTATCCCGGAATCATTGTGCACGACTTTGATTTTTTTTTTCAGCGGGGGAGAATCCGTGTGTTTCCACTATTGGCTCTGCCGTTTGCTTTCGGGTTAAAGTGGTGGCAACACTTTTCGTATCTGATGACAATACGAAACAGAAAAGTTGACCAAGTATTATCAAAGCTTCCTCATGGTATCGTTTCAGAGATACATCCATTTCGTGATTCGTTTGTTCCTCCGTCAGTTGATGTGGAACTCACTGCGCGCAATTGCTTCAACAATGATCCATCGATTTCTCCAGCTAAGACTGAGTAATAACATCAAGAGTAATGACACGATAGGTCGTCTGTCTTGGGCGAGCATCGTCTTGGAGTTACTCACTTTACTTTCTCGAAATCTCTTATGCTATTCATGGACATGTGAACGTGACATGCTCTGCTTGCCGTATGCAGCCGAATGGGACTTTGAATTTTTCGTCATTTAACTCCCTTTGCAATCAAAACGCAAACCACATCACTCTGATATTCTTGACTCGCCTCCATTTCTGCTGTTGGACACACGCACGCACGCACGCACGCACACACACACTCACACACACACACACACACACACACACACACACACACACACACACGATTCTGAACCACGTCTGTGGGTGAATACAGAAAGTTGATTATGATCTATGGTAACGATTTGAAGGAGAAAGTTTACAAAAATCGTATTCTTGTCACAAATATTTATATTACGCAGTTAGTGGAAGCATTAAGAGTAAAAGTATGACGCATGAAAAATAACCATGAGGGCAACTTAAAATGTTTATTTTAAGGAAAAACCAGTAAAACTCAATTATTAATTTAAATTAAAAGGAATTTTACAATAGGCAAAATCTTATGTTTACAAGATATGCTTGTATTGATAATTATGAGATTAAATGCTTCAGTCTTTTGAATTAATAGACTGACATTATTAGAATTTGAAATAGTTGAGATTCACTTTAGAGTTTTAGATATTATAACTATTACTGGAGTACAGGTAATTTTATATTATGACCTGATATCAGATGCACGACTGCAACATAGTTGAGAATAAACCACTATAACCGCTTCGGAAGGCGGGTACGCACAATGCATTTAACGATTCTTCAGGGAAACGTTAACTATAATAAAAATTCGAAAGAAATACACCATTAGCGACGCTGGCGTAATGGTATTGGTAGTAATCAATTTTAGCTTTAATTGCATGCACTAAAATTTGAGTGGGAATTCTCTGACAGAGAGAGAGAGAGACTTAATGAGCTTATCTTGATACGGGTAGAACGCTGTCAAATCTTCCTTGAAGAATCCTGGAAGCCCACAGGGTTCTACAATTTGTAGGAAATCCACTGAGGCCGAATCTAGAAAAACACAAGACTGCCACAAAGCAAAGGCCAACATTGAAGGCATTCCTATTACGTGAACAAGGGACCGTATACTCTCACAGCTTGAAAATATCGTGTAGGCGCTTGGAGACGGGAGACCAGAAATTATTATGATATCTTCCTGTAGATATACCGCATAAACATGAGGGAATATTAACTTATATTCTCCTGTTACACAGTCTTGTTTCGCCTGATACTCGGTTGTATCACGGTTGATATCACTAGCTGGTTGATGAACCCCTGTCGATATTGGCGACGAACGAACATAAGCGAGAACGAGCTGGTGTTCTCTGCGGTCAATGTTCTCTGGCTGCTAGCATGGAAAACTGTTTCTGCAAAATTTTAAACATTAGTTACAGAAAGTAAGCTAACATAATCAATGTCCCGGTCCAGTGTAACAGCGCGGCTCGTTTCATCCGCAACCGTCGACTCAGAGTCTTTGAAAACTTTTCTCAGTTCAGTCGAAGCTCCTTCTTCCTTTTCTAGCTTCGACGTTGATTCCTCCTGCAAAGTTTCCAAGCTCGAGGAATCAACCTTCTCCTTCAAAGACTTGCTCACTAATCTCTTCTCTGTTTCACCACTCAAATCTCGCGCCACTCTCTCTCTTTATCGCCACCACCACTCTTTTTCTTCGCGCGCCTACGACGCTTCCATTGTCTACTTTTTTGATAAAAATTATCTTCAGAAATATTAATAACACGCTCAATAGATGACGCCACATTTTGAGTTTTATCTTTTATCTCTTTGGTTGACTTTGTTTTGCTCTTTAGAGGAGGCTTCCGTCACGATATTTCGTGACAATGCTATTTGGTTACCCCTTTCTCCACCAACGATCATATTCCATTTGGTGACCCTGGTTGTGGACTATTGCTCTGGGCCGTATTTTCCACTGTAGATGGCATTTCTGCAGAACGGCGTAACTGATTTTGCTCCTTTCCTGTTGTTTCTTTCCTTTCCCTCAATGGTTGTTGGACGGCGTCGATCAAGGACTTGTTTCAATAAATAACAAATCCACAGAAATCCATCGGGAATGCATCTGGTGACTTGATAGGAATATCATGAAAGGGTATAACTTGAATTCCAGTTTCTTCTTCCAAATCCAACATAAATTAAACGGTCGAGTTAGACGTATGGCTGGAGGCCTTCATGTCCACTCTTCTGATTGTAAGCTTGGGGTTGTACGAGTATTCGGTAATTACCACAAATCTTTTTGAAAAACTTTCCTTACATTCATTGGAACAATTTTAATATGGGTTCTCTCCATGTGGACGGTAGAAAATCACGCGGGATTTGTTGCAATCGTTGAGGTAAACGTAGGCTTTATTCAAAGTGACAGCGTATTTCCATCGTTCTGCTGCGAGGTAACCCTTATACAACCTCCCAACAGTTCCTCTTCCTTTCTGTGACGTGTCGTAGCAGTTACGACACTGGTGACGCTTTTCCAGCGGCAAATTTTGGTTAATATTATTTGTTTTATTTATTATGGTTTGCGAACGCTCTTTGAATTGCTGGATTTTCACATTGGACAAGTTGCTTGACCTTTCGTGTTCGACTTGTGGGCACTCGAGAATTTTGCTGTTTCTGGCCAGGTGAAATTCACCCTTTCCGGAATTTTCCTTTTTCATTCATTACTGCCGATATGCCTTTCTTCGAAACATAAATATCGTGTTTTTACATGCGCTAATTATAGCAAAATAGCTCTAATCGGCGTCGAAAAGGACAGTAATTTACCCTTCCCAGTAAGGTCCGATTTTTGGAGACATTTTTTCATGATATTTACTGCTTTCAAATGAAACAACAGTGCGGATATAACAGCATTATTTCACGTGCTTTCTGGGACGTGCACGTGACACGCAGCATTCACGCAAGAAATCGTTACCAAAGATCGTAATCAACATTCTGTAATCCAAAAGCCATGCACTGCAGATACCTCCCATCCAATTCATAAAAAAATCAAACTATCTGTGAAAATGGGTATCAGGTCAGTTCGTCGAGGGTCAATTCGTCGAGCGTCAATTCGTCGGAGTCAATTCGTCGAGCGTCATTTCGTCGACTGTGTCAGTTGGTCGGGTGGTTAGTTCGTCGGACGTCAATTAGTCAAACTTCAATTCGTCGAGGTGTCAGTTAGTCGGGCGGTCAATTTGTCGTAGACAACTTCGTCGGGTGTTTCAGTTGGTCGAGATAATAAATAAATGATCGGAAAAAACTTTAATAAAATTTATTAACGAAAAATTTTTTTGTTATTCATTTAATTACTTGAAAGGTAAACAATAAATGCCATTACCGTTAAAAACAGTATTGAAATACAGCTTTTGTAAACAAAGTGATATTGATACAACTTTTGTAAACAACATGATACAGCTTTTGTAAACAACAGTATTACAAAAGCAGCTTTAGAAACAGCAAATGAAGGATACTGAAGCGATATCCTGGGCAAAATATCCTGACCAGTTTGGGGCAAATATCCTGACCATTTGTCAACAAGATCACGTTTATTGTAGCTACAATTCATTTTAGCCTCTGTATCACGTTGTTTACAAAAACTGTATTTAAATACTGATTTTTAACAGTAAAGTTATTTATTGTTACCTTTCCAGTAATGAAATTAATAAAAAAAAACTTCGTTAATAAATTTTATTAAAGTTTTTCCCGACCATTTATTTATTATCTCGACCAATTGAAACAACCGAAGAATTTGTCTCCGACAAATTGACCGCCCGACTAACTGACACCTCGACGAATTGAGTTCGACTAATTGACGTCCCACGAACTAGCCACCCGACCAACTGACACAGTCGACGAAATGACGCTCGACGAATTGACTCCGACGAATTGACGCTCGACGAATTGATCCTCAACGAATTGACACGTAGCCGTGAAAATGAGACATCAACTGGAGGAAGCATCTCTTCAAATTATGGGGCCACATGGAGTAGATCTTGATTGGAGTAGAGAATGAGAGGAATGCAGGCGTTGATGAACGAAGGTGTGTTCTGAATGCTTGTTTTTTTTTATTTGTTAGAAGGCGTTGCAAAGAAGATGAAATACACTGAAGAGCAAAAAAATTATGACCACCTACTCAATAAAGCGTCGCGTCACCTTTGGGCTCCAAAACAGCTGCAACTCGCCTTGGCATGGATGCCACAAGTTCTTACCAGATGACTGGAGACAGGTTGTATCAAATGTCTAAGCAGCGGTCACGCAAAATCGAGATATTCCGACATGGTGATGTTTGAATTCTAAGCGCCGTTCCATGACATCCCAAACGTGCTCTATCGGATTAAGATCCGGCGAGTTAGGTGGCCAGGACATTAATTGAAATTCATCCTTGTGCTCCTCGACCACTCCAACACAACTCGAGCCTTGTGACATGGGGCGTTGTCCTGCTGGAAGATTCCATTTCCAGTTGGAAAGACAGACGCCATTTAAGGATGCAAATGGTCCGCAATGATGTTCAGATAGTCCGCAGCTTTTATGGTCCGTTCTATCACAAATACGGGTCCCAGAGCCGCCCATGAAAACCTCCCCAAAATCATAATACCGCCACCATCAGCCAGTGTATGGCCTGCTGTACAGGGGGGGAGCAACTGTATCCTGACATGACCATCGACGTGGTTCATCCGACCAGGTAATTATCTTCCACTTATCCATGGTTCAGTCTCGAAGTTCCTGGGCCCACTATAGGCGTAGTTGACAACGACGCTTGGTCAACTGAGGCACACGAGTGGGACGTCTGCTGCGCAGTCCCATATCCAACGGTGTCTGCTGAAATGTGTTCCGAAACCCTTGCACTTGGACCTGCATTGTATTGAGCTGCCAGCTGAGCCACTGTTTGGCGCCGATCTTGCTTTACCAAGCTGGACAGTCTCCGACATCATTTTTCTTTTATGACATGTGGGCGTCCAACACTTTGACGTCTACTACCGGTTTCACCGTCATTTATCTACTTTGTATACAGACTAACAACGTCAGATCGTGAACAACCTACCAGTCGTGCAGTTTCGGAGATACTCGTTTCGAGTCTTCGGGCCATTACGATCTGTCATTTATCAAATTCGCTTAGATCAGCAGCCTTTCCCATCACGCGTAAAATTAAGTGCAAGACTGATTCCTTACCTTCTCCAGCAGCAGTTAAATACCATTCCCACTGAATTAGGTGCCCTTCACGTGATCCAGACGAGTTCATTCACCAATGTGGTGATGCTCATAATGTTTTGGCTCTTCAGTGTAGAGCTATTGTTGTTTGTAGGGTTTTAATCATATGGCGCACTTTTCGATGACGAATTCATTTAGTCTCAGGATACAATAAAACTTTAATTTCTAGTTCTTACTGTTGAGATAATAGTTTGATCTTTTTATGAATTCTCATATTATTATGTCAGATTAAATAGAGCATGAATCAGAGCATGCTGAAATCTGACGCTAAAATACTGTTTGTCAAAGAATTTTCCAGCTCTCCTGCCGCAATTATCGTTTCCATCATTAATTATGATTGCAAACAAATAAAATACTCTATAACAATTGCGATTGTAGAAGAGGTAATTTAAAGCGGGGCGAACACGTAGCGATTTAGTCAAGCGGTTGACTAACTTTCGTTTGACTAAATCAACGACAATCTCAGTTACGCGCGAAAACGTGATCCCAAACACGTCATGCAAATTCTTGCAGCGCATGCGCAAGGAAAGTTAAAGTCAAATATTAAATTCCTTGTAATATTTGTAGGAAATATTAAAAAATTTTCTTTACTCACCTCTATAAAAGGGATGAGATTTCTATCTTTATTTAAATCCAATGTAACTGAAACCACGTCTCGTCGCCATAATCTCAGTGATGACGTATTCTGTAACGCATTCTGATTGGCTGCTTTCGCTTGATTAAGTTGTCGTTGATCTAGTCAAAGGAAATTTTGCATTGACTAGAGTCAACGGCGATTTCTTCGTTTCACCCAACTTAGTCAAGCGAAAACAGTCACCGTTGACTAGATCAAGGGTTTTTCGTTGACTAAATCGCTACGTGTTCGCCCCGCTTAATAATGGTTGTGAAGATATGTTGGTAACAAAATTCTAAAGCATTCGCAATTAATAACCAGAGAAATCTGTGGATAGGATAGCCAAGTCTATTCCATGTAATGTTTATTTCTCTGATGTCGAAAAGTCATGCTGAAAATCTTAAGATTACATTTGGTATCTTAATCTTCAAGATGTGAGTCATTTACGATTATGTGAGATTATTCTAACTTTGTTTCATATTTTGTAAGTTTATTCTAAATTAACAGCATTATCGATTAGTTGTTTGATGATTCAAAGTAAATTTAAGTTTTTAATGTACTTAAAATGAAAATACAAAACTATTTTCAAAGAATTCTTCTTGGTTATGTACAGGGTGATTGTAATTAAAGTTTAAGTTTCAAAACGCTATAAAAAAGAACCACTTAGTAGAATGACGTCCAATTGGAACGGAATGTTATTGAAGAAAGGGGAAAGCTTCTGGCATAAGAAAAAAAAAGTAGGTCCAAATTTTAGCAACAGATGGCGCTGTAAGCGTCAGAATATCGACTACAAATGACAAATGAATCGTAAAACAAAGGCTAAGGTGTAAGTTACACGTTAAATCAACTGTATTGTTCAGTGCGTAAAGCATCCATCAAATGGGTTTTTTTAATTACGGGAGACTGGCGCAAAACATGTTCAATATGCTGTCCAGCGTTCTGTGCAACAAGTTGAAATCGAGAAACAGCATGTTCCACAACTAATGGAAGTGTCTGCGGCGTCACGTTCAGAATGTTGCGAAATAAGGAAAAGCCGTGTATCCGGCGTTTTTATAACAAATGACATGAGTCGTGCGCATGACAGGTTTTTTCATTTACATATTCTGACGCTTACAGCGCCATCTGTTGCTAAAATTTGGACCTACTTTTTTTTCTTATGCCAAAAGCCTTCCCCCTTCTTCAATAACATTCCGTTCCAATTGGACGTCATTCTACTAAGTGGTTCTTTTTTTTATAACGTTTTGAAACTTAAACTTTAATTATAATCACCCTGTACACTGAAAGACCAATTTATTAGAGACACCTCTTGCGGAAAATGGATCGGCCTCCCAGTGACACCCAAACAATGGAACAGGCCGAAGTAGTGTATAAAAGGGATGCATTGGATCACAAGTTGCAGTCAGCAGCAGAATTGGACTGAATATGGGTAAATCCAAGGATTTGACCGACTTTGAACGAGGCATGATCGTTGGCCTCCACGGGCGCAGTTGAGCATTTCGCAAACCTCCTCGGGTTTTCCCGTGCAACAGTGTCAAGGGTATTCCGTGAATGGCAGTTATGCCAAAAAACAACCTCCAACAAACACAACTCCGGACGAAACAGGGCCTTGGATGAACGAGGCCAACAGCGACTGGCACGAATCATCCACAGCAACAGGACGGGAACAGCCCAACAAATTGCAGCGCAGTTCAATGAGGGAGCATCCCAACCCATTTCGGAGCACACGGTGCGGCGCACCTTGCACCGAACTGGGTTTAACAACAGGCGGCCAGTAAGGGTACCGTCGCTGTCGCCGCAAAATAGGAAAGCGCGCCCGCTATTGCACACAGGCATCGCCACTGGACACTGGATGAGTGGAAGAAGGTCGCCTGGTCCGACGAATCGCGGTTCCTACTTCATCATGCGGACGGCAGACTGCGCAACTGGCGCAGACAGCACAAGGCCATGGACCCATCCTGTCAGGAGACAACCGTACAGGCGGGTGGAGGAGGAGTGCTGGTCTTGTGTGTCTTCTCTTGGTACAAACTGGGTCCTCTGATATCCGTAGACATATCCCTTAATGCGACACACTAACTGAACATTGTTGCCGATCAGGTGACCCCGTTCATGATGACTGTGTTCCCTGGTGGTGACGGACAGTTTCAGCAGAACAATGCTCCCTGTCACCGTGCTCGAATGGTCTTGGACTGGTTCGAGGAATATGATGCGGCCAGCTTAGTCGCCCGATCTCAACCCTATCGAGCATTTATGGGAGGAAGTGGAGAGAACCATCCGACGTCTTCCCACACTACCGTCCAACCTGCACCAATTACGGGACGCTGTAATGTCAGCCTGGGCTGTTATTCCTCCGCATCGGTGTCACCACCTTGTTGAATCCATGCCAGCATGTATTCAGGCATTCCTCGCTGCTAAAAGAAGCGCAACACGCTATTAGCGGGTGTCTCTAATATATTGGTCGTTCAGTGTATATAAATCTGGTTAATGTTAAATTTTTATGTGCCCGTTGAACTAACATGTCTATAAAGATTAATACGAATGTGTCCCTCACCAAGAACTTCAAGCTTTACTGTTGCTTTGACTTTTTCTCCTCGTTCGTTCTCAGCTAGGCAATGGTAGCGGCCACCGTCGACGATTTTACGCAAATCTTTCAAGAGAAAAGTACCGTTCATCCAAATTAGTTGGCGCTCATTCAACGGGAGTGTTTGTTCATCTATAGAAAGTAAGAAAACATTACCATTTCTCGTATATGTTTATATGTTGTCGGTAAAAATTAATAAAGTATCACATTATACCTAAACTTGTCTATTGTTTGAGCTGTTGAAATCATTTCAAAAATATCAATGGTAATGATATTTAGTAATTATACAACCGAATATTCTGCGATAAATTTTCTACACAAAATGCATAAATTTGCTGTATATTAAATAAATTATTTAATAAATTGAATTGAATTTAATGTATTGTATAGTTGAAGTAATGAGAAAATGTGATGCTTTCAAACTAATCTGCTGTCAGCAGTGACTCCAATATATAAAATTATTTCTTTTAAATCACTATTGAAACTCAAAAAGTATCACTATAATTTAAAGTCAGTGAAACAAGCATAATTCATATTTCATGTCGGGAAAACTGTCTACCAAAAATTCAATTGTAAAAATGTTGAGAGCCCACATGGGGACAGAAACAGAATTAAAAATATTTTTTGCAAGAACATGTGAATAGACTCGATGTAGCAACGCGAAAAATTTATGGCTTTTATAAACAAAACCAACGAGCGTGAAAAGATAAATCTTCGAATTTGGCGATTTAACTGAATTTAAAGAGGGACGCTGGGCCTCCGAGTCATTTCAAATTTTATCAAAGTGGATGTGACTTGTAGCGAACGCGGAGAAAATTCAATACTGGGAAACGAAGAAGAGAAATTCTTTCGCGTTATGAGGGGAAAAAAAGGGGAAATTTAAAAAAAAGAAAAGAGTCGTTTTAAAATTAGAAGAACTTGCTTTTTTCTTTTTCTCCTTCGCCAAAATCATTTGTAAATTTTTAAAGTGGAACTAAAATTGCGTTCAGAAATCCGACGTTGCAACAATAACAATTCTTTAGGTAAATATTTCCAGATTAGTAATATTATCAATTCGGATCAAAATTCAATATATCTAAAACAGTTCAAAAATTATATTTTCAAAAATTTTAATGAAAGCACCTTATTCAGTTTCCCTCATAATTTTCGTCAGCTCTTAACTTTTAAATTTAAACTGTCTACTGTCTTTACAATTTGATGCAACACATCGGTCGTTGACACATTATTAATGACATTAATTTCTCATTCTCCCAATAAATTCGTTACAATTTAGAAAAGTGGAAATATCAAGCTGTCACTTAATTAATTTCATTTAGAAAATTCATTAATCAAGTCTGCCTTCCAGTCTAATAAATGAGAGAGAAAAAAGATAAAATTCATTAAAAATCATCGCTATTAAACAAAAGAAGCGAAACTTTATAAATGAATAGGAAAAAAAAGCTGTTAGCTGGCTTTAGTATGAGTTTTGAATTCATACTAAAATCCTGAATGCCAATTCTCTAAAGTTAGCTTAAAGCGTGATCAGCAAATGTAAGCGTAAAATTATCTAAGTTCAATTTCTTTTGTTTCAGTCATAACTGCAATGTTGATACTGACCTTAAATCAGCGGTGTTTATACGATTGAAGAATAGATGCGCTAACTGTAACCCGCTATTAAATATACAGAGTGATCCAAAAGTTGCGCACATCGAAATAATAATAAAAACCAGACGAAGTTAAGTAATACTATTTAATACTACTAGTATTTACCCAACACATGTATATTTTTACAAAATATGCTCAAAATATTAAAGTTTCAAAGTAGCCGATGAAACTTTTCAACTATTACACTATTTAGAGACAATCGAATTTGGATGTGCGCGACTTTTGGATCACCCTGTACATGTGTTGGGTAAATACCGAAACAGAGGATATTACCGAAACCCTGCATAACTTTGAAGCAAAAGGTGAGTATTGAAAAATCCATGTATTGGTCACTTACTTTGTATGTAAGTTGCAATATTCACGTGAACAGTATCAAACGCAAGGAATCGTTCTCATTTAATATTATCCACAATAGAAGATTGAATAAAATTAAGCACAACTATCACCAAATGCTACTCCGATCATTCCCTCCCCCATACATGGATTTTCCTCCCCCGTTTAACGAGTTTTATGCTTTTGTTTTCTTTCTGCAAGAGTGTATTTCTGCTAAGTCTGTGGCTGCTCTACAACTTTGTATTTGAAATGTTTTTCTCTATGTATTATGGCTCAAAAGTTAGTCTTCGTAACTTCTCAGCGCTTGCACTAGGGGCTAGGAATACAAATGGGCACGGGCACTTTCTATAGATAGCTCTGACTTAATGACTTTAGCACCTTTAGTTCGAAAGTTTCGGGAATTTCCTCTACAACCTGCATCTTGAACGACCATCTAAATGCAGCATTTGAAGTTTCGCTTACAAGTTCATCTGCGATTTCAACAGTTAATACGAGAGGGCGTTTTTTTTTCTTTAAAGTATAAAACTTTTATTATAATTATCTTCTTATATTAGCAACTTTTGGAGAACTTTGAATCATATCAACGTAAGATTACATAATAGTGCTCATCAATACCTTGTTTATTTCTTTATTTTCTGTTTTAAAATCCCACCATTTTGCAGAAGAATGATTTTTGCAAACGAGTTGCATTGAATGAGGGCACTGCTTGCAAATGCGTATCAATGATATATGCTATGTGTATTTGATCGTAGTTACTGAGATGGTACGTACTTCGTAGCGTGAGCGAATATCAAACAATTGAAAAATTAACAAATTTTCAAATTTGTATAACTTAGGAATGAACTTGATTATATACGTTCGAATTGTAACTTATTGATTTCGATTATTTATGTTCAAGGGTGATTTTCAAGTCACTGTGGTCTTGAATGTTCAGCGTGAACGGGATTTCAGGCTGGATTTGACAAACAGAAACGTTGGGCAACACATTGAACATCTCCTGTAAAAAATGACATTTGTAACATTTGTTTAATTTGAAAATCAGCAGTTGTGATTGCCGTGGTGAACGCTGATGTTATGTCTGATCAAGAATGAGTTAAGATACTAAAAAAAATAACAGCAGCATTGTGTTTGTCAAGAAATTCCACATGCATTTTATATTTCATATGACCTTCTATCCATTTGAAACTTTTGAGTTGCATCCCCAATCGAAATTAGTTGCTCCACCTATATAAGGTTTTATTTAGGTAGGTGCAGACTTTTGGCCCAAATTTTTTGTTTATTTGGCTTAAATAATTCTTTACATTTTCATTTTACGTATTCTGATCACAGTATATACTAATCACTGAGCATTGCATTAAAATAAAATAGGTGACTGGATTTCAGTTTTAATAAAGTAACAAAAGGTGAAAAAATAATAAGATGCTTTTATTGATAAATATTCTTTCTTTTAGTTCTGATATAAAAATAGAATTTTACATTTTCACCCGAATATTCAAAAAGATATTAACCGATGTAGTCACCTGACTAGTCACAAAACAGTTAAAGCACCACGTCATATTACCACAAAACAACTCATCATTTTGTACTCAATTAGGAAAACAACAAGATAATCCCCTTTGAAATACATAAATGTAGCTTGAGCATGGCAAATATTTGCATGTTTTATTTTTCTGTATCAGCAGTAGTTTAATATAAAAAACTCTAGCAATTATAGGACTATACATTGAATCTGAATGGTTTTGTTTGTCAAAATGGGTCGAGGAGAGTCTCTGTCGGAAGAGATACGAAAAGCAGTTATTGAACAGTATAAAGGACAAAAGTCGGAAAGAACCATAGCAAAACAACTATATGTAAACAATTCTACCGTTCATCACATCCTAGTACTTTTATCAAAAAATAAAATAAAATAAAAACGGACATGTTATAACCAAGAAGAAAACTGGCCGTCCAAGAATAATTCAGAAAGATATCATCCAGCCTTACGTCAAATTATTATATCTAACAGACATGCCACAATAACAAACAATTAGAGTAGTGTAATTTACAAAAAAGTTCCCACTGGAACTTGCCGTCGACGTATTCATCACCTGGGATATGGTTTCTAAAAGGCAAAGGACAAACTTTTACTTACTCCAAAGCAAAAATCAAGGAAACTTCATTTATTTCTCAAAATGGGTCCATGAGGGTTTTATCATATGCCATGCATCAGATATTAAATTATTAATGAAAAACCGGAAAGAACATTCTTTGGCCTGGATTCGAACAGGGAACCTGCAGCTCATGCCGCTGATTGCGCCACCGTAGACATGACAGCATTATGCTATGCACATGTCTTTTGGGCTTGGTTAGAGCAGGTAACGCCAGACTAATTTAAACAGCAAAAAACAGCAGCATTATGAGATGGCTACCAAGCAGTCCAGATGTGTTATCTATTGAATATGTATGTGGAATTTTGCAGAAATGAGAAGGACACTACAATAACTATGAGATAAAATGACCCCAGACATCTGTCAAACACTTGTTTCAACTGAACCTGAACGATTGAACGCCCTTATTGAAGCCAAACGTGAAATAACAAGGTATTAACATTCGTGCTGCATCAATTATTTTGTGGTATGTGACTCGTTGCTTCAAGTATTGTGTGCTTTATGAAGCAATTATGTCAATGAAATATCTGTTAATTTCTTTGTAAGATCAAATACTATTTTTTTGAGAGTTCAGAGTTCGGACATTAACCATTTAAAGTATTTTCTTATATTTCACTTTTTTATTATTTTATTAAAATTAAAACATAGGCACCTGGTTTGTTTTAATGCAGTGCTTCAACTTTTTTTATGATTGAGTTGTGAACTGTATAAGAAAACTCGCCTTTGAACCACGTAATCGATTGGATTGGATAGCCAAACACTGGACATATCATGAAGACGTCTTTACCAGCCACTCCTATTAATCTGGATTCGGATCGTGAAGTTAAAGGGCCTGGAAAAAAATTTAATTTAATTTTAATTTTAATTTAATTTTTTTTAATTTAATTTAATTTAAAGGAAGATAAAATCATCCATCCAGGGCCAGTATGGCGTGGGCCGACGAGGTAGGTCCCTGGATGGGGAACAAAGATACAATTTGATCATTTACAAACAATTATTAAAAAATGGAGGGGAATGGTGACGGTAGGAGTTAGTTAGGTGGGGGTACAGAGAGGAAGTTCTTTAAACGGGATTTGAAAATTTTGGTGCTTGGTGACGAACGGAGATCTGGGGGTAAGGTGGACCAACGTCTGTTGCCGGCGATAGAGATACTTTTGAACTGGTAGCTGCGTCTAATATGGGCGATTGGGAAGGAATTTCTATGTCGGGTGTTGTAGGGGGGGGGTGTTCCAATGGTTGTAAATAAAGGCTGGGGAAGGGACGTAGTTATAATGTTGTTAATTTGTTAATTTTCAAGTTAATAAAGTAAATTGCTGTAAATTCTGATTATCAAAGGTAAAAGAGTATACTTTGTAGGATATAGTTATTAGCACACACAAAACAACTTATTATAGGTTGTAATAAAAAAAGATAATTAAAATTCTTAACAAAATATTTATTTAAATTTTCACGGCACACAAAGGATGCACTCACGGCACACCAGTGGATCAATTGCTTGAAAATCGCTGATTTAGCTCAACAAATTATAAAGAAATTTCAGAAACATGATCAATAATATAAATCAAAAGCAAAGAAATATCGATGGGTCCGTGAGGTTTTAAATCCTACGCCTTACCTCATATTTTAAATTATTGATGAAAAAGAGGAACGAAAATTCCACGGCTTGGAAACGAACCACCCGAAGGTCCCTGGGGGCACCGCATTCACAAAACAGCCTGTTTGTTTACTGCGTGGGGCGCTGGGACTGTTATCCTCTATCATGAGGGTCCATTGTTTTCGAATTTTTTTATGGACAAAAACCATACTTATTAGAAAACAGTAGGGCCTACATTTGGAAAATTAATGAGAATGAATGAGTCGTTACCCTGAAAAGTTAATAAACTGGCGCCCCCCCCGGGAAACACATTACGAAATTTGAAAACTGTACATGGGAAATGAGTTTTTCTGTTTTTGTCTACATTAGCTAGCCATACCTTTCACTTTACCCACTCGATAAAGGGCAGGAGATGAGATTTTTTCACCGGGTATTTTGCTAAACCCACATTTTACATGATGCTCTACAACTTTCTAAATAACACACGGCGTCTAACCCCTACCCCTACAAAATTGAAATTTTCAAAATTTACCCCTTCACCCCCAGGGACGCGAAATGTTTTTATTCTGAATTAGGGGACATTAAAACCAAATAATCAATATTCATTTTCTCCCAATCTGTTCCCCTTGAGTCATTATTTGGACCTAAAGACGGGACACCAATTATGAAACACCCTGTATATATTGGAAGCTTTTTCCTCTGCCGTTTTAAATTCTCTTTTCAGAAAGTAAAATTTTCTTTTAGAATGCATTGAAAAATTGAGAAGGAACTGTGGCCTGGCATTACCTGTATATGAAAATTAGGAAAACCTCTAACTACGAAAAACATCATATCTCGGATGTTTCTTTTTGTGATAAGAGGTTTTTCCTGGATATACTGAGAATGCATTAGTATATTTTTACCGTGAACTTGAATTCTTGCCATATGAAAACTGTTTCCAGCCTTATTAGTGGCTTTGCAAGTGTAAACGCCGCCGTCTGCGTTGCGAACAATGGAAATGTTCATCCAACTTTGGATACTACCATCAATTAAGGTCTCCGTTAGAATCCTGTTGTTTTTCAGTTCGTCATTATCAAGTGTCCATGTGATGATCGGAGGTGGCGTTCCTGATGCTGTGCAGTAAAGAGACACAGAAGAACCCTCATCCAACGTCATTTCATTGAAAGTGCTCAAGAGTTCGGGGAATACATCTACAATAAATGCCGAGAGCAACATTTATAAAAAAAAAGTTTATGTTTCAAGTTAATTTAAGATGAATTTAAATGATAAACTAAATCTTAAAAAATAAAAACTTATTCCAATTGTTTGGGTGTCACTTGCCTCCTAGCCGTATATAACTTTCATCATGCACTATTTCTTTGTAATTTATAGCAAAACATTGATAGATTCCTTTATTTCTTGGCTTCATTCTCGAAATTGTCAATGTGTGTTGATTGATAATAATATTTCTATCTAGTGGTGACAAATTCTTTCCATCTTTAATCCAGTAAACAGAAGTAATGGGTCTTCCGAAGACTTTACACATAAGAGTAGCAGATTCGTCTATTTCCACAGTTAGTCCAGATGGCGAAACCGATATTGATAAGGGTACTGTAAAAAAAAAAAGTTGACCTGGAATTATAACTGGTTCATTTCATCACCATGAATTTTATTTCATGAGTTTTATTTCATCACCATGAATTCATGAAATGATGTTTTCAACTAATGAGTTTTTTAGCACTGGTTAGCATTCTAGTATTATGCACGAATCCAAATTATAATAAAAACAAGTTGTGAAGCTGTCTAGAAATTAGTTGTGAAGATAATCCTCGCTATTCTCACGGAGAAGAATATATAGTATTGGGAAATATTGCTTATCATCATTATCATCATCCAATTGCAAAACACCGCTGGCTATAAAAATTGCCACTCAAGTAAAGAATTGTTACTCGCCGTTCTTGTGCCCAGAAAAGATCAATTTGCCGCGTGAAAGAAGCCGTCAGCCATGTCAACAGATTTACAATTTGATCGCGGGAGAAATGTGGCATTATCTTTCCGATATTGTTCTTGTACAGAATGAAATCCGTCCACCATAATGCGAATATGTAATCTATGGGTCGAGGATCGAACGACATACAGCTGAACGAGGATCTCCACACCTCCGCCATACACCGATCTACAGCATCAATGAAATTTTGCAAGAGATTCATTGCTGAGCCTATCTTTGCCTTTACAGTAGAGGTGAATGCGGCTACAGTGGTGCGTGGAACTCGGCATGGGGAGAGAAATGGCATGAATTCGTCTTCTCAGAACCACGCCGCTTCTGCAGCATGTCACAAAATAAAGGCGAGGCTCGATCGGGAATCGGTCGAGACGAGAAGACTGGAAATAAGAAGAGAAAAATAGGAAAGAAAAATTTTCAGAAGCGCCTTACAGAGAAGTCACCCCGCGCGGAATAGAAGACGGGAGATTCCAAGAGGAAGAAGAGAGAGAGAGAGAGAAAAGGGAGGAAAAGTGGAAAAAGAGAAAATACGAGAGGGAGAGAATTTTGACTCGTAACGAGAAGATTGTGAAAAAGTCGGTGAAGGGGATTGAACGAGATGAACTAGAAAGAGAGAGGGGAAAAGCCCAGCTAGGAAAACTAATAGCGAACGAAGGGGTTCGAGAAGAAGCGTAAAGAAGGAAGACTTTGGATGAGTAAGAGAACTGAAAATGGCCAACCGTTCCAGCGAAGGGAAAAAGTGCCCGACCGACGAAGTGAAAGGATACGAGAGAATTTAAAGGCAAGAAGAGACTTCAATTCATGGAGTACTAAGAGGAAACGTTACCGTGAGAAAGAAGGAGTTAAAAACAATGAACTGATAATTGAGAATCACAAAAGAGGAAGAGCATTAAGGGAATCTCCGTTGCCAGCATTGACAAGCGACAACGAGTCGTCTACGAGCAGCACTCACGGAGAGCGAGCGGCTTCGCGCGAACTGGCGCCAGATTCCGCGCGATGCGCAGCTTGCGTACGTTCCCAATCCCGACATAAATTTGTGGTCTAGTGCTTATGTTTTAACTTTATCATTAATTTAGTGCTAATTAGGGTGGACTTAGTGGTGTAATTTAATTGCTTAAATGTATGTGTAGCAAATTACTATGTAGGGGAAAACGAATCTTTAGTGATGAAGGAATCCTTTCTATACGTGTAGTGATCTTAGTGGCTTTCGTCGTTTTGAATAGGATGGAGCTCTCATCCTCCTCGTGGTGGGCTACAGACCTTTGCTTCGGCTCAGTAGATTAATTTTACGGGCCGTTTGGAGTTTACGTCGCCCGTCGTGAAACCTAGTGACATAGAAGAACCTATTTGGACTTCCATTCATTTGATTTATTACTGATTGTTTACATAATTAGATAATTGTTTATTATCCTCACAGCTTACAATTAATTTCTGTGTAACAAATAATTTATTATTTGAACTGATTAAATTATCCTATTTAAAAGTTACAAAACGCCATCCCTCTTTATTCTGCTGTCACTCACACAAAAGCGTAAAAAATACCGTGACACAGCACCATTTGAATCACATCCGTGTCCGGCGGCACCATGACGATACACTGATGCAGTTCGGCAATTTGCATTTTGGTATGGCATAATGCTGTGTCATTGGATTCCAGCCTGCTCATGCCTACTACTCATTTGCTGAATATTGAACAGCAAGTCTTATATCTCTCAGGTGTTGTAGCCTGTCGTTGTCTCTTATCTTTAGACTGACCAATTTTCAACACGACAATGAAAAATTGCAAATGGTAAGAATATTCCAACAATTCCTGGATGGCTACCGTATTCTACTTCTTCGTGGGTGAGATAGAACAACGAGAGACAGACGCGGAACCACTTATTGCTAGGAACCCATGTATAAACTTGTGCAATATGTGGAAACCATATGGATTGACATACCCCAAAAGGGATTGAAGGGCTTTCGCCATGGAGCAATTTACCCCGAGTAATTCCTGACCACAAGAATTACTGTAGCACCTTTACACGTAAGATGATTGGTTGGGGTTTCAACTATCCAGTGTCTTTTCCTTTCTATAGCGGCCCGTGTAGCACTACGTGTTATTGTATTCATTTCACCCTTTTATTATAAGCTTTTGTCCTTTATGGTGTTGCACTTTTAACGGCCAATAGGGTATATTTTTCTCGTTATTTAAGGCATTGATTGGCAATGTTTTGGTTACTAATTGGGCTTTTGGAAGGCCATGTACCTAAGTTGAGAAACGTGTTTTGAAATTCATTGACAAATTGCCTAATATTTATTTCATTTTTTAAATTGTCAACCCGTGATTTAAAAAATACTGACTTAAAATTTTTTACCGTCGACAGTGATATGCGTTGTAGCTGAATCTTCTCCCAGTGTGTTTTTAGCTATACATCTGTATTCACCTGCGTGTTCTTGTAGAACGGATTCGATGACCAAAGCACCTGAATAAGCATACTCGCCCAAATCAATCAGTTCATGTCCTACTCTTTTTTCCCACCTAAAAATATAAAACAAAAATTTAACAAAACTACATTATGTATGTGAGCATTATACGTATAATAAAAACAGAAATAAACAAACTTGACATGAGGAAGAGGATTTCCCTGAGCGATACACGGAATCACCAAGTTTTCTCCTTCAGTGATTACAACATTGCCTTTTGTTACAACAATACGAGGAGGGAGGTTGCTTTGCGGGCCTTGAAATTATTATATTGCATTCAAATCAGCAATCTTCTTACAAAAACATTTATTATGAATACAAAGAAACGGATTCTTTTACCTGTGACAAAGAGAATACCTTGAGTGGTACTCAACGTAAGTACTTCAGATAAACGATGAAACGTTCTGCATTTGTACGTGGATCCATGGTCGTCTTCATCTGTATGCCGAATCAATAGCTCTCCGTCAGATAAAACTACGTATTTGTTATCTTAAAAAGTACAAAATATTGATTTTATATTTAAAAAAAACAAACAGAAAAAACCTCTGAAATATACTAAATACTTATACGTTGTGTCCCGGAAGGAAAGGTCATTATTTCGTGTACGTTTAGAATAAGTTAAAAAGTTTATATTAGGCATTTTTAAGATTTGTGTTTTAATTCAGATTTAATAAGTTTAAACCATTCAACATAATGTGACCAAATGTTATCTAATTTATAAAGTCTCCAAATTTTTTTTCTGCATTGAGAGTAAGTAGAAAGATCCGGATGCTTTTAAAACTTTGCGGGAAATATTTCGTCTTTACTAACATAGATGGCAGCACTATACCGTGAAAGGCGTGAATACCGTGCGCGTTGCCGCGAACGATGTTTCATATACTTAAAATGGCGAAGTTTAGTTTACAAGATCAACGTGTAATAATTCGTTTTCTGCACTTGCGGGCTGAAACACCCATCGAAATTCATCGCCAGTTGAGTGAGATATGCGATGAAGGCGTTATAAATGTTAAAAATGTGCGTTCATGGGTGCGATAATTTAAAGAAGGTCAAGAATCATGTGAGAATGAATCGAAGCAGCCTCGACCACGAACCAGCCGGACGGAAGCCATGATTGCTTGTGTGGAACAAGTTGTTATAGAAGATCGTCTCTTAGATGTGCGTGATATTGCCTCTAAACTTGCATTTCCTTGGGGTCTGTGGAGTCCATTTTTGCATGATGAGCTGAAAATGCCGAAAGTTTCTTCAAGGTGGGTCCCACGAATGCTGACAGACGAACACAAGTCTGCGCGGGTGACAATTTCTCAGCAGATGTTGACACGTGATGCAGCAATGAATGGTGCTTTCTTTTCATCAGCTGGGACGATGGATGAGACGTGGATTCCATTTTTTAACTCCAAAACGAAACGCCAATCTTCACAATGGAAACACGCTGATTTACCGCCACCGAAAAAATGTCGTAATCCTCACGCATTTTGTTCCAAAGGGTACAACTGTTACAGCTAATTCATGCGAAAATGTTGAGAACAAAATTCCTTCCTGCATTGCATGAGAAACGACCAAACAAGACTGGACGGGTGCTTTTTCATCAAGACAACGCCCCTGCTCATCGGGCACTCCTAACTCAGCAGTTTCTTCAAAATAACAACGTTGAGGTGGTTTCGCATGCTCCATACACATCATACCTCGCTCCTAGCGATTTCTGGCTTTATCCAATCATGAAGGGCACTCTCCGTGGCCGCTCATTTCCCAACCGAGCTGCCGTTGCTTCAGCGATTTACCAGTAGTGGGCAAAACAGACCCCTAAATAAGAGTTCTCAGTAGCCATGGAATCATGGCACCGCCGTTGTGAAAAATGTGTTCGACTTCACGGTGATTACGTCGAGAAGTAACAGTAGTTACAACTTTCTGGGTTAAGTATTTTGTCAGAAAAAAAATTTGGAGACCTTAGAACTTGAACACACCTCGTATGTAGTCTTTTATTAATGATTCTGAGACACAGCTATTTGACTACACTCCATGATTTTCACGAGGGGTGGAGCATAAGTCATGGCATCTATTTTATTTCTCAGAACTAAGGAATGGTATCACAAAATGTCATGTCTCAAGGAAGCCGTGCATTCATAGCATGTTTCCACAACACCAGATGACTCTGTGATTTCCTGTTGTTGCAAAAAAGCAAAATGCTAAGTCAGTTCTTAGTCAATCGCCGTGCAGAATGGATGCAAATACTGAGCAGCAGGAGATGACCAGATTCACACATGGTGAGAGAAATGGTGAAGTAGGCGATGGTATTCAGCGCCTCCCAAATCCTTGGCAGCATGTTGTGAACGCTGCAGGGGACTATTTTGATTTTGGAACATGAAACGTGTAATGTTATGTCACATACCTTAATAAATATGAAGAGCAAAATGTTGGGTTGATGTTAAATGACCGCGTAAATTTGGTCCATTCCTTGTCCTTTCATCTGCATATTTCACATTTTCCATCCATGTTCGAATTCTCATAGAAAAAAATACTTGCCATGATTTATGCCCCAACCTTTGTAATTTACTGCATTAACATACTTTATCATAACAAATTTCGAATATTACCCCACGTACTTCGATGCATTTTTTAATTCTTGCGAGAACGTGGCGAGTTTCGCGCCTTATTCCTCTTCACGTTCTCTTATTTGGCCTATAACACCTGTCATCCCTAAGGTCATCTCGAGTACTGACTGTAGTTTTATAAACCTCAGACTTTAACCAATCCAAGAGAGTTAGGCCGTATGATCTTAGTGGCCAATTAACTGTTCCACCGAGACCAATCCAGCGATTAGGTAAACTGGATTAACGGTTTTCGCACACGTTTCATGCTATGAGGAGATAATGCGCGGCATTTTCCAAAAGATGTGATAAAATGAGTTTAAAGAATCTTTTACATTTAATCAAGTAACGCCACATTACGGCGAATAATGAATCAACATGAAGCGCCACAGTTAAATTACTTCCTATAAATTATTTAATACTTAACCACAGTTAATAAAAGATTACATGTTTCTAGAAACTTTTTGACTTACCCACATGAAATATAAACCTTTCCTCCCGGGACCCTATATATTTAAAAAAAATTTCAGTAAACAATCACTGGCCAATTTAGTTAGAAACCCCATTACCACATTTTCAGTGCCTTTCTTTATATATTCAGATGATCTCAACAGGCCCGTTCTTAGGTGTTATGCGGCCCTACGCGGATGCGTAGTCAGCGTATGCCTAAGAACGGGCCTGATCTCAAAGGGAATATACGGGGAACCAATGGACATATGCAACGCATCTTCACCTGAATTGCAACCGTATCATGGGCAAGGCAAGAGACCTAAAAAACTCTGAACGTCGTGTGATAGTGGCACTTTAGTCATACAATGTTACTCTCCTTGAGATACAGGGTATCCCACAAAGGACTCCCTGATTTTAAGAATAAATAGCTCGGAAACGGAGATCGATAGAAGAATGAAACAAGTGTTATGTTTATTTCGAAAGCCGTAAAAATCTGAAACGAAAGTAGGGTTTCAAAATTCGTTACAAATTTGTTACAAATGTTGCCGACAGGTGGCGCTGTGACCCACTACAGAAAGTGACTGAAAATTTGCGCCATCTCTGTGCTGCGAAAGGTGCATATTTTGAGTCGGTTGTGATGTGATTGCAATGGCTGCTTGCAAAATACAGTTTATAGGCTATTTCTCGGACTACAATGTGCAGCGCTATCTGTCAGTAACATTTGTAACTAAATTACACACACCGGCCAATGAATTAGAAACCTTCGTTCAATATGGTATTGACCCTCCTTTGGCTGTAATTACAGAACATAAGCAAATTGGCATGGACTCTACAAGGTGTTGCAATGCAGGTAAGGTAATCTCAGACCATGCATTCGTCAGCGAGACCTTCAGGTCATGAAGAATAGACGGAAGCGGATGCCTTCGACGAATGTCTCTTTCCAACATGTCTCAAACATTCTCGATCGGATTCACAGCCGGACTTTGTGCTGGCCACGGCAGATGTTGCAACTCGGTGTCATATTCAGAAAACCATTCCTGAACAATTCTTGCTCGATGTACAGTAGCATTGTCGTCCATGAAGAACCCGTCACCATTTGGGTACAAATGCACCATTGCAGGATGGACTTGATCTGCAACAATGTTCAGGTAGTCTTTGGCTTTCACCCAACTGCCAAGGAATATCAGGGGACGCTTGCCATACCAACAAAACATGGACCATACCATGGCACCTCCTCCTTCAACTTGAACTATGTTCACAACACATGAGGGGTCTATCGCTTCATGGGGCTGCTGCCAAATTCTCTGCCGGCCATCGGTGCAAAACAATGTGTAACGTGACTCGTCCGACTACATCATCTTTTTCCAATCGTCTACTGTCCAGTCACACGTTTCTTTACACCACTGCAGGCGAACTTTCCGCGGCTTCCTCACTGACATGCGACTTCCCATCCCTATACGCTTCAACTCTCGGCGCATTGTTCTGGAGGAGATGGGTTGCGATGATTCTTCATTGAAGTCTGCCGTCAGTTGCTCGACAGTAGACCTTCGGTTTTGCCGCATAATCCGTCTCAGACGATGTCGGTCCCTGTCTGTGTTGATTGTTTTTGATCCACAATTCTGCCGTTTCGACAACTCTTGTGGATTCCGTTTCCACGCTTTGAACACCTTGGAGACCTGACCTTTTGAGATATCGGTCATTTGTACTGTCCTGGAAATCGTAGCTCCAGCTAGACGGGCTCCCACAATAACTTCTTTTTGGAACTCAGACATGTCTGCTGTTTTCCCCATTTTGCTCAACTTGAGCAGCTGCTGCTTGTTCCTACCCTGTAACTGCAGCTTGGAATGAGCATGTACCTCACATAATTGCATTCATTTGCATATCACAATCGTTTCTGACTTGTGACCCCGCTTTACATATCAGTACAGTAATTCATCACGGGTTTCTAATTCATTGGCCAGTGTGTGTATAACTAATTAAGTGTAAAGAAATGTAAATTAAGTGTAATTTAGCCATGTACCTCTTTCGTTTTAGTTTCATTTGTGGACAATTGCCCAAGTTATACTTTTCTGTATAATTTTGAATTGTTACTAGAATTGTCATCAATTTATAACTAATTTTGAAACTTTCGTATCAGATTTTTACGGCTTTCGAAATCAGTTTACCACTTGTTTCATTCTTCTATCGATCTCAGTTTCCGAGATATTTTATATTTACTCTTAAAATCAGGGAGTCCTTTGTGGGACACCTTGTATGAAGGATGTGTCAATTATTGGACATTGTTACAATAAAAATTATACAACGCCGAACAACTAACACACCCATCTCATCTCAGGCAAACTAAAGCCATATAGACTACAGAAGAACAGGTGCCAGTCTAAAGGACAGTGACCCTTTTAGGTTTTAAACAGATCAAATTGTTCGTCAAATCAACGAAAAATACCAATCAAAAGCACACATGGAGGTATCCACGGGCGGTGGGTGACTGGGGCGAGCGAAGGATGTTTAGGCTCATCAAAGACAACCGTGCTTATATTCACCAGCTAACAGAAGTAGGATCTGTGAGAGTGTTTTGGACGCACAAGCTTTCTAACCCTTAATTACAACAGCGGATTCTCGCCGGTATTTCAATACGATGAAATAGAACAGGAAGAAAAATGTATTCCAGTGATATCAAGATTGGACTGTCGACGACTGGAAAAAGATTGCCTTGTCTGATGAGTCTAGTTTCCAACTGCTCTGGTGTCGGCCGCATGAATCTAGTTTCCAACTGCTCTAGTGTCTAGTTTCCTGTCTGATGCTCTGGTAAGAATAGGACGTTTTGGATAATATTTCTTGACATTGCCTATTTCATTAATCAGAATTGATCAACTCTTAATGAGTAATAAAATAGAGACAAATAGTAAAGAAAATTCCACGGCCTGGACTCGAACCAAGAACCTCCGAGTATACGGCCCAACGCTCTAACCACTAAGCACCGCGGACATCGAAGCTGTCGCTATCAAACATGCCCTATGAGCATAGGTTAAATGGCGAACTACTGGTTAGAGCGTCGGGGTTCGAGTCCAGGCCATGGAAGTTTTCCTACTATTTTTCTCTATTTATTAATTAATATCGGAGATCATGGCATGAAAAAATCCTCCCATGACCATTTTCCAATTATTATCTTAATGAGTACTTACTGAGTATTTAAATATCAAGGCTGGCCAGATGCATCCATACATGACCACGGGACAATCAATATTTTGTCATAACGGCTAAATAGTCATCAAGCGTTTCAAAGAACACAATGATCTAAACTTATATCATTCGATTTCAACCAATTGCAATAAACGGCCCGACATACACGCCATAACTGGCTATTTCTTTGCAATTTTTGGACTGTCAACATTTTGTAGAATCAATGACAGTTCTGCAGGCACACGGTGGAGCAACCCAGTATTATCTATTTTCTAATGAATTCGCTAGTGAGTGTACAGTATTAAATTTGAATGTTTGTATTTCAAACGTCTTCAGTGTTCTTATATTTCAGTATTTAAACAAATATATTACACAGGGTGTAACAAAAAAGATAAGGCCAAACTTTCAGGAAACATTCCTCATGAAGAGGAAGAAAATATTTTATATGGACATGTGTCCGGAAACGCTTTATTTCTATATTAGCTTTTTAAGTGTATATCGATAATACATTTATATTTTACATTTTCAACAATTAAGTCCAATAGAAAAAACCTTAATTTAATTATTAAAAAAATTACCTAAACAAATTTTACCCCATTCTCTACCAACCCGAACTAAATAAATTACTTTAAATGGGTGAATAGGGTTTTTATAGGGTTTTGATGACTTAAGCGCGATTGCGCGGATTTTATGAGTGAAAAACCACACATCTTTCATGGATTTTTTTTTCTGCAACTAACCTTAGAGAAGCCATGGGTTAAATAACCCTGTACATTTTGTCAAATTTAGTTATTTTAAAATTCACCCTAACCAGCTGTATATATTCAACCAACCCGAGCGAAGCCGAGTATAAATCTAGTAACCAGTAAGAATTGCTACCCCACCTCACCCCAAATTATTTCTTCTTTCCCGTCCTTGTTTGTTATTAAACCGATCCTCTAAGAAACATTAAAGAACATAATCTCCAAAATTGGAGATGTATAAGATCACGACAGACTACATTGTTTAATTTTAATGTGAGGCAGACTTTATTTCTTAAGAGAGAAGTACGAGAGAGATTTAAATTGAATTGGCATCTAATTTAAAATCAAACTTACGATTTCATTTGTAATTTAATAAATCAAGCGTATTAATTTGTCTATTTCCAAATTGACATTTGAAAGCAGCGAATATTCATATCTATGTAAATTGTAGGTTCAACGACTGTGCAACTGAAAACAAATTTACATTTGAATAATTGCTGGCAACATATGTGTGAAAGCTTTTGAAAATCTATTGCAGATTTCGAACGTAAAAAAAATCAAAATTAACGCTGAACACTAACGTATAATAGCAATTTTTAAGCAATACCGTATAACATAATTATCGATTTTCTATAGCAATATACTTTTATAAATGCATTAAAGTATACAAATAATATCGTGAAATAAAGTATTAAATAAAAGACATTTTACATCATCTGGGTGAAGATTTAATTATTTGCATTGCTTAATGAAGGCCACATTCCTACGATTAGTTCAGACTTTTTCCTATTACATGCTTTTCTCTTTGGAATGTTTCTAAAGTAATATTAGAATTATTGAATAAAACAAAATATTTATCTCTTAAAATTATAATATATTGAATCTGATCTGTATTTCCAGTTTTTCTTTATTTTTATCATATCTTTAGTATGTATGTTGTATAAATACAATTGAAATAGTTAAAAGATATTATTAAATTTAAGTGGAATAATTATCATAAATGGAGAATCAGGAATATTAAAATCTCTACCTTCGTGAAAATCAGTGTTGTTAATTATATACCTGTCATCCCGAAGCCAAGACGTCACATTAATATAATTAACGAGAAAAGAAGGCAGATGACATTTGATCACTGCAGCATTGCCTCGGATGACGTAAGTGTCATAAACATAGACATCGTAGGGTTGAAGAATGACTAGGCGAAAAAATTAAAGAATATTAGTGAGAATATATTTGCCGTGTTCAAATATTAAAAAAAATTTTAAATAAATAAAAATAGAATACAGTGAAACCATTCGCTGGTAACGTTAGTCAGTTGTTCGTTACGAAAATTTCTGCTGAAACAAAAAAAAAAAAAAACACTCAAAAATGAAACTGAAATATTTTTACATGCAAATCATATACCCATTCTATTTTGCATATTTTTGGAGGTTTAAACAACAGCGCCATTTTCCTGTTCAAGTGGCATAAAAAGCCACATTCACAGATATGCAATTCATTGTACAGAATGAAGGATCAATACGCAGTTAGGAAATGACTGCTATGGTCATTTGCTATGGTGCTGCTAGTGAGAATGCCACTTCTGCAGGTCTGCTGTATTAGGACAGCTTTAAGATATAGAAATGTTCCAGTTTTATTTTTGCGTGATCTATTCAACCGATTATGATGTACTTTTTATTGTGTTCATAATGGAATGCGGAAGAAGTGTGTTTTTGGAAATTGGTCCCTATCTGTTACGGTTTATGAGATACAGTTTGTGTAGGGAAGACCGTAGTAAGTTGATACGGGGACACGTTGATACATCCTAATTTACGTAACAATGGCAAGCGTAAACTTTTTAAATGATCACTAATAAAACGCTTCTCCTCGTTTTCAAACCGAGTTGTGCTCGATTTTTAATTACACCAAAACAGAAGGGAAAGTTTTTGTTGTGTTTAACCAGTGTAAAATAATTACTATATAAGTTCCAGTCTCAATATGCTTTGTAAGTGAACGGGGAGAATTTCTCCAAAGAAATAACCTGACAAAATATGAGTAAATTTGGCTAGTTTTTTTTTTTTGGTATTGCTGCATGTTCTTATACAGAAGAAGAAAACAACAGTGAAGGCATCAGTTGGGGCAAGTTGAGATATTTCTCATGGGCTTGATACACTGTATCTGAATCTGATGCACATGCAACAAGTATTAGTCAAAGCGATCAGCTATGTCAGTGTCTGCCAAACATTTTACCGTACGACACACAGAAATAGGAGAATTTATTTTGCGGCACACCAAATTAAAACTACCGCAAGGTGACTCAAGTTCGGACCGTCCTTGGTGTATTCGCACGTTATTTACCTATAATTTTAAATCTATCGCGAGACACGTGGAGTCTCTCGCGACACGCTAATGTGCCACCGCATGCAATTTATTAGACATAGGGCTGTGATGAACAAAATATTTAGAGAAAAGGTAAATTCACAACATTTTTCCAATTCAATTTAACAACAGATATATTGCCCTAAACCTTTATTTCCAGTTAGTTAAAGTGAAGAAAATGAAGTCTTATGGAACTCAAGTTTCAATTTTTTTAAACTTCAAAATGTCATTTTTTCCACTCCTGATATTTGTACGTTCATTATCTCAAAATGTTATCGAAATTTCTGAAGAAAGACTTGTTTGCTAAAAGGAATTGGGCGTTATTTTCTACTAATATGTTAGAGTGTCAAGTCGTCAGATGGAAGAGTCGACATGATCGTCGAGTCGGGCGGCTTGACATTATGCCGGCAGGCATCGAACCCGGCAAGAAATCAGAAGAACTCCCGTCGCTGCAATAAATAGGGCGAAAAAAGAGAAGGAGCAAGGATAAGCGGGGATTGGAGGAATGATTGCGCAGGTGCGCCCCAGAATCCTCGCGGAACGAATAAAAAGAAGAGGTTCAAAGGATCGAGACAGAGAGGCTCAGATTGCCGTAATGTGAACACGTTCTGCAGTTCCCGAGCTGCCATGGAGCCAAAGAAGCCGATAGAAAAGCGTGCCTGAAAATTGCCCGACGTGAGTACCAAGGGAAGATTCCGGGGAGATATCCGCGAGTGAGAGAGCGACATCGAAAGCCCGCCCCGCCGCCGTGCCGGAGACAGACACGAAAGCTTCTTAAAACTAACGTGCAGAAGTTGGATCATAGCGCACACAGATGAGTGGACAGTTAATACTAAGTAACCATAAAAGTTCTTGCCGTTTTTATGTTGCCATAAAAGGAAGTGATAGAAATATGCAAATGAGTCTACAGTGTGGTCCAAAATATGTCGGAGGGAGCAGGAAGGTTAGCCTGTATAAATACAGGGCTGTTAGGCATTCACATTGTGACCTCCCACATGTAGGAATGTCTTCCCCAGATTCTTTGAATTGGTATGGAATAAATCACCAGTCAGAGTGCAAATAAAACAGTTTAATGTAATAAAGAGAAACAAAATGTACATAGAATTATAGTCTCAATTAGCAAAAATAGTTTAAATAATTAACAACTAGGTTGAAGCTTCAGAACCATATCTTAGTAGGAGAGATAAAAGAAAAATCAACAATATAATCACAGCAAATAATTCATATCAAATACATATAGAACAAAAGGGGAGGTGTTCCCAAGAATGACCAATACCCCAAGGTGGCGTGTGCATGACTTGGAGTTAAATCCCCAAGGTAACATACTATTATTCTCTCAAATGATTACAAGGCTGGTCACCAAGGACCTGGAACTGGCTGCTCCTCTCACAAGGCTATACTCATTACCTTTTTAAAATGGCCCTTGCTTTCAGTTTAAGTTGCCAAGAATCATGATTAAATCAGCATTCAATAGGTAGGTTTGAAAAAGTCACGCATGTTCCCCACAACGCAAGAACGTGTCGTGTGCCCCTTTTATTATGCAAAAGAGGAGGAGCACTGAAACCTCAAATAGATCAATAAACTGGAAGCACTGCAATGACTTACCCTAAATAAGCAAGCACATTTGGCTCTTTATAAGCTGACTATGTTTTGCGACACCTTAAAATATAAATCAATCACTGGGGTTTTCAATGGCCTAATTCTGTCATCTGATGCAGGTGCATCATTCAGTCTCTCCAAATATTGGCACTAATAGAGGGGAATGCCAACCCAACTGCCACAGATAGTACGACAGGCTGTGCAATTTTAATTACTTTTGCAATTGTTACTAGGGAGACACTCAAAAGCTCCTCATCACCAGGAGGCTTACAAAATCCTATGGAACTTAAATGCACATAAATGCATATTCTAAACCAAAATAAGACCAATGCGTGCTTATATGCACTTCAGAGACAACAAAGCACATGAACAAATACATGTCAACAGGGATTAATGATTTATATTCAGCCAGTATACATCATCATGAAATATACTCAGGCATTCCAAACGTATACAATATTTGATCAAAACCACAAAGGTTTTCATTTCACATGACCTTTCCAGCCGAGTACACAGTATATTCATTATTCACTGCTTGCATAAGTAAGGCAACTACAGTACATTGCGTTGTGTTAAATGATCAACAGATGCCTTCGAACATATAATCACCGCCTGCGACAAATTCGCCAGCTCAAAAATGGGGGGGAGGGTGTTCAATCTGCACGATGCACTGGAGTTTTCAGGTGCACTGGAGGCTGCAGTTCGTTTCAACACGAAAAAGAAATCATCTTAGATGCAGGAAATTAATAGTCAATTAAGCATTTCCATTGTTCATCTTTGAAGAAAGCCATTAAGTATCCAACACCTTCAATAACTCTGTCTATATCCAAGCTCTTTGTGGCAACACATCCTGAACAGCAATGGCTACTCGCAATCGCATTCGAACATCTCTTCTTCGTGGTGAGGAAGGAAGTAACGCAACAAAACTCATGACATCACCAGGAAATCGTTAACAAATCAAAAAAAAAGTTTTATTACGCTATTACTATTGGAAAAAAACTTAAAGCAACAATTGTTACCTACGTGAAATGAAGAATTGTTTTCCATAATCAACAATACATCATTAGCTACAAGCACGGTCTATAGATATTCATGGTCATCGAGCTTCGGCCATTTTCCATTGTTTCGAGAAGCTAAGGAAAACAGATCGCGCCAGGTGCCGCATAGATCGCACTATTCCCGACCGCAACCTGCGATAGAGATTTTCAATGAAGCTGAATACGAAAGTAAAGTTCCTGTCTGCCGATAGGGTGGCGCTGCGGGCGCAGTTGGGCAGATTGTACATGCAGCGCCATTTTTCAATACCGGGAGCTAGAAACTTTAGCTTCATTTTAACAATGGAGCTCGATGACCATGAATATCTATAGACCGTGGCTACAAGCAATTAATGCTAGCATTAAATGACAACAGTATAACTATATACAAATAATATTTCAATAAATTAATATTTTATATCAACCCCAACATATTTTTCTGGAAAAAAAACTACGACATCCATGTCACAACATCAATCACATCTCGTGCAGAAGTGAAGACAAATGGAGGTATCGAAAGAGAACGTTAGGTGTTGTTTGCTTTATGACTTCAAGGTCGGCTTGTCAGCAGCAGCATCAAGTCGCCGAATGTGTCTTGCGTTTGGGGATGATGCTATGAATGAACGCACGGCAAAGCATTGGTTCCAGAAATTCAGGTCGGGAGAATTTGCCATTTTTGATGAACCCCATAGTCCATTGTGTCTGTTGGACTAGACGCCAAATGGTTCACTGCGAGCTGCTATCAACTGGCCAAACCATCACTGGGAATCTGTACTCCCAGCAGTTGGAACGTGTGCAACAAGCATTGCAGCAGAAGGAGCCAGCATTGGTGAATCGCAATGGGGCACTCTTCCTTCATGACAATGCGTGGCCACATGTGGCGCGGGTGTCCAGGGAAACCATAGAACGTCTTGGTTGGGAAACTTTGTGTCATCCACCTTACTCACCAAATCTTGCTCCAACGGATTAAGACCTTTTCCATTCTCTGGACAACCATCTTTGTGGAAAATCCTACACCAATGATACAGACTTGCGAAAGGCACTCACGGACTTCTTTGAGTCCAACACCGGCAAGTTTTACAGCCTAGGGATTGATCAACTGGAGACACGTTGGCAGAAAGTGCTAGATGCCAATGGGGATTACTTTGGGGACTAGCGATACGCTACTTTTTGTGTACATCATTTTGTTTTCCGGAATTAAATACGGCAAGAACTTTTCTGGTTACCTAGTAATTACCTCATCTAATATGATTTGTGCTCTTAATTCTTCACAGCACCACATAGTTCCACGTCTGCCAAAGGATAGAAGAAATCCGAGGGACCAGCGACGAAGCCCGTTAGAACGCCCTGGACCAGGCCGTGGAGTTTATGGATATAAGGTCCCGCTTTTAAAGCCAAAGCGCTATCGGACACTATGCTGAATCCACACCTCGATTTCAGCCAAGGGACATTGATGCTCCAACGCCTTCTAGTGCAACTAAAGCAGAAGGTAACAAAGACATTTATGGCTCCACCCATTTAGAACATGAAATGTATAGTTCATATATCACTAAAACTTTTAAGAGCAACCCACCCCGTAAAAGACCACAGCTACTGGAGGGAGTGACCAAGGCTGATCCCAAAGAGATATTCATCGAAAATGATCCGCAGCCTCAACGCAGTGACGTAATCGCTGAGGGGGTCCCAGGGGACATCGACTTTGTGACTGGTTGCATCATTCAGTCTATCCCGTCGGAGGCCCAACCTGAGGACGTCATTATTCCACCCGGCCCACTAGCCGGTATTTCCGCGGGGCACCCTAGCGTTAAGCCGCGCTTTTGCGAGGAAGAATCATCCCGGGGTAGATTTAATCATCTATTACAATTAGTATTTGATGATAAAGAATGCTTCTTCATATGTTTTATAATTTGAACTATTAATAATATCCTGTGTTTTTCTTGCTCGATAGTTGCCCGTCGACGGTTGACTCACACATTAGTGTTGCCACCTTCCAAGGGTGCGGTACTCGTTTAATTGTATCTTCCGCCGACCAGGACTGCCCCAAAGCAGAGGCAATTCCCAGACCCGAATTGAAGTTAATCGATACTTTGTTGCTGAGGTCCCTTGCATTAGAGGATAAAGATAAAGAGGAAGACCGCAACGAGCTGGACTGAAACTATATTACTTTGTAATATTGATTCAAACCATTAATTAATTTCATAGATGTATATCAAAATTAACTGTGAAATTAAATATTTATATACAATCAATTCAGTGGTCGTCCCATCCTCCCTTCACTCTGACACGTTTAAGCACTCTGCTAATTATTTATAAGAGGTGTGTCCGGAAAATAAGTACAGTTTTGGAAAAAAAAACACATAAAAACATTTTTTAAAAAACAAAATTTATTTTTACATGAAAGAGCTTTTTCTAAACTATTTTTCTACATAGTTGCCACCGTTGTTCAGACATTTGTCGTAGTGGGAAACCAACAGTGAAGATGCAAAACAGTTTTTGAAATTTGTGGAAACTCATTACAAAGCATTCTTATTGTGAACCGTCTGTTTTCACGAATTTTCCCATTCGCTTTTTCAATCAAATCATCAATGACAACAGAAGGCCTCCGACTCCGTGCTTCGTCATGAACATTGGCTCCGTGCATCATTGAACTGCCTTACCCACTTTCTCACCATTCCCTCAGTCATTACATTTTCCCCATAAATTTCTACAAGTTGAAGATGAATTTCATCTGACTTAACATTCTCTGCGTTCAAAACGCGTATTACAGAACACACTTCACAGTCCGTGGGCTCAGAAATTGTCTTAAACATTTTCAAGGATACTAACAAATGTAAACGCAGCACAATCCGGCTGTAATGACGTCAGATCAAAGATAATGAACCAGAGAGACGAGTGTGCATGCTCGGAACTGCGACACTATCGCTGCGGTGGCAGTAGAATGAAACGGTACTTACTTTACCGACAAGCCTCATACGTGGCATACAGTATCAACTTATCTCATTATATTGCACATGAAGACATCTTCGCATAATCAAATAGAAAACTTTTTACGGACAATAGGCTTCATACGTGACAATGATTATTAGCCAGTTAACAAAACAGAGTAATAAGCTGTTATTTGAAGCTATTCTGAAATTTTACAAAAAAAAAGTTGAAAACTTAAAAGTTGAAAAAGTATCAAGTATCCTTGCAATTTGGTCACCATCGTCTGTTATAGGCTATCCTCAACAGATAGCTTACCCAGGACTTCCTATTTGTTGGCATTAACAAAGTTTTAAATTCTACGATAGATTTCAAGTAATTTGAGGGGTAAATGTTTCGATCATCTAATTTTAATTGCTGAATATCATATCTTTTTCCAGGATAATAATAAAAATTGATCGTCTCAAAGTTTTGAAATCGAGCATTCTCAAATTATCTCAACTATTTAGTAAAATCTTTCCCTTCTAATGCCTCTGTGGATTTGAACATTTTACCATATGCTGACAAAGACATTATTTAGAATTGCAACCTTACAAATTGTGTTGCTATATATTTCATACAGTGATATTATTGAATTATTATTATGAACGTGACCAACAATCTATCTTGGCGGCAAGCCTAATGGTAGTAATAATATTTTCAACTGAGCGAATAGACGATTAAGAAATTGATAGCTCTTGCCATAAAGAAGGAAACGACCAGGTCTACTCAAATTTAGAGCAGGTAATCTTCGTCAGCATGCGAGAAAAATGTTTGAAACGAGAATATTTTGACAGTGAGGGCAAGAACTTGGAATTAGTTGAAGTCTTGCAATAAGCACGAAGTCGCAATTATTTTCGTCGCAAGTAAATACCCGTTAAGCTTGCCGAAAACACGTGCAAATTATCTTTTACAAATAAGTTTCATGCGCATTGAGTGAAAGTGTTCGATGCTAGAAGAAGAAAGCGTTACCTCGAAAACTCCCCGTGGACGTTATGAGCCAAGAGACCGTCCCTTCAATTACCGTCAATTTATTTCCAGTTTCAGAGACTGTAACCTTGCACAGCGAAAAGAGGACGGCGAAGATTGAAGCGATTCTTCTGATAGTAATTTAATGAACCTTTCTGAATAGTACGAAATTGAATCGTTCTATTTATTTAGCAGAAGTTCTCTTCTTCAGACTAAAGAAATAAAATTGCTTGAGGTTCGAAAAAGAACGGAATAGCCTTAAACTTAACAAGAAAAGTTGTAGAATGAATCGATCCATTAGTGTCTCCAAATTATTCAAGGTACACTTATCATTTTGATAATTTCTTGTTACATGAATTTGACAGAAAATATTATCAAGAACTCACTAATTCCCATTTTAAATAATGAAGATAAATGTCTCGAAATCAAAAACGCTAAAGAAAAATGATTCAGACAAAAGTTGCAGCATTTCAAGGTGTAATCCGACACGTATTGACGCCAGTTTTCAAGGTCATATAAAGGTCAATTGTGACATTTTAAATGGTAAATTATAGTTTTTAGTGCAGAATCTCTTTCACTACCTTTTCTCCAAATTAAGCTTTTTCCCATTGTAAAAATAAATCACAGTAATTACGTTTTTATTAACTAAACATCACGGAGAAAACACTATTCCACAAAAAGTTTTTAATTCACGTATGTACATTTCGGGGGCAACCTTCATCTGCGTGATACAAACATTGCCAACATTTTCCGGCACTGTGCCTGAAGTTTACATTTTTATTAATTTATATTTTAATAACAGAAATTTTAACATAAGATATTCAAAAGAACAATATCCCCTTTACGATGAGGTTAGCTTACATAAAGTAGGAACAGTAAAGCGCAACAATTACTATTATTGGTCTGTCGAAAATCCCCAATGATTCAGAAAAGTTGACTATCAACAAAGATGGAGCATAAATATTTGGTGCAGGATTGTAAATAGCTGCTTACTGGACCCTATGGGACAGTAATGAATGGAACCAATCAGTGTGCACATTATTTGGATTTTCTGTAAAACCATTTCCCTTATTTGATAGAAGACCTAGCCCTACACAGGAAATTAGGAATGTGGTGGTTCCAACAAGATGGTGCATCTCCACAGTATGCTGTTAGAAACCATCTAGATAATAATTTCCTACAGCGCTAGAATGAATTATTCTATCAGCCTGTGAGATTTCCAGATCCTATTTATCTCTATTTATTTTTTGGGGACATGTCAAGAATGTGGTTTTTCGAACCAGCCTACCACTGAAGAAGAGAGATCCGGCAGCTTAAAAGGAATGCCTGTGTGAATATCCCACGAAATGCTCTTTTGAAGTGCATAAAGTGTGTATTGATGCAAATGGGGGTAGTTTTCAACGTCTTGTGTAAAAGAATTATTAATTAAAATAAAAAGTAATAAAAATATAATTTGTTTGATTTAATTTCACAAGCAAGTAAATCTTATCTTGGAGAACTTCTTGCCAAATTTATGCGGAAAATGTGCTGAATCATTTTCTGCAATAAAAATATACTTTTGCTATTTAAAAAAACAGAGTTGATCTTCAAATGATCTTGAAAACTGTTGCCTCTCAAAAAGTGAATAGTACAGGTATATCTGATTGCCTTTTAAATACTGTAACTTTCATCTGAAGTATTTTTCTGAAACGTTTTTCGTTTTCGAGATATTTAATTCCATTGCTTAAAATGGGACACCATGTATATATAACGTTCATAAAAATGATATAAACCCTATTACTTTTAAAGAAGATTGTAGAAGAATTTTTGTAAACTCTAAAACGTGGTTCCCACAAGTAGAAAACAATCATTTTTCCTTTGGTTTTTAAATTTTAAAATATTTCACAATGAAGGTTTTCTTATAAAATTAAAGAAGAGAGTGAAGAATTTATATTTGTTACAGAGAGTAGGCTGTGGAATCGGAGTCAACTACTTATAAATAAATTCAAAAATCGGTTTTCTAATTACGCATTTGCAGAATATTTTCATGTAAATAAAGAAACAAAAATCCTCAATAATTTACCTAGCTTCTACCGTATTTTGTAATTACACTGGCTGACTAAAAAAGCGAAGCACCCAGAAGGAGTGGTTCCATATTATCCTATTATCGTCGTGTAGGTTTGGATAGAGAAACAAACACCACCCCAAGGGAGGACCGTCGTATGGTGCTCCAAGCATTAAGGAATCCCATGGCATCGGTACCCGCCATCCGCGAAGATGTACTGGAGACTCTACAACACCCCGTGAGTTCCCGCACAGTTTCTTGACGGCTCGCATCCGCCGGATTGGGATCCTACCGCCCCATGGTCGGTCGCCATTAACACCACAACACCAGCGCCTGCGTTTAGAGTGGTGCCTTTCCCGGAAGGCATGGACAGAGGACGAATGGCGTCGCATCATGTTTAGTGATGAGTCCCGCTTCTCCATGACCTCCGATGACCATCGTGTTCGCGTATGGCGGCGTCGATGACCTCCGATGACCTCCTATATTGTGGAGAGACACACAGGCGTAACCACTGGCATCGTGGTGTGGAGAGCCATCGGATATGCGTTCAGGTCATCTCTAACAGTGCTTCGGCAGACTTTGACGGCACAGCGATACGTTACAGATATTCTGCATCCGCACGTCCTACCTCTTCTGGCACAGCACTATGGGACATTGTACCAACAAGATAACGCACGCCCATACACAGCAGTCCATAGACTGCCTAAACATGTTGAGCTCATCCCGTGGCCAGCAAGATCCCCGGACCTCTCTCCATCATTGAAGACATTGAAAGGCGACTCCGTCCCTGTACCAACCTGCAGGATCTGGAGAATGAGCTGCAACAACTGTAGACTGACTTGTCTCAGGAGAGGAACCAAAGGCTGTTTGACACCATTCCGAACCGCATAAGGGCATCCATTTAAAATTTAAAATGCATTTGCATGTTTAAGTTTTTTATACTTATTTTTATCAAAATATAATTTTATACATTGTTATCAAAACATAATTTTAATAGATTTTATCAAATTAATTTTTAGATTTATATCAAAAACTTCAATTTAATAATTTATTTTAATTGTATTAAATAATAAAAATTATAAAATTACAATTATAATAATTATAAATAATTATCAAATTATAATTTAATAAAATAGAAATTGTTATATTGAGATTTTTGATATAAATATAATATTTAATTTGATAATAATAATTTGATAAAAAATTATTAAATTAAATTTTGATAAAAAAATATATATAAAACTCCAATTTGATAGACAATTTGAAAATTTTTAATTAGGAAAAATGACATTTTGATAAAAAAAAAAAGTTTACAAAAAATAAATTTAAACATGCAATGTATTTTAAAATTTATTCATTTATTTATTTATAGATATTTATTGTGTTGAGGTATAAATCAACCAAGAACTTATTTTAGCTAAAATTTTCTATATTTTTTCTTTCAACCAAACAGCAAATTTAAACTCGATCCCGATCGGGGTGTTTACATGCACATTATTGGATTGACCTTTTTCCTGAGGCATGCTTCCCTAGAGTGCCTAGATTATTATAGGCACTCTAGCTTCCCTGGTTTCAAACCACCTCTTTCGACTGGATTGAATTCGATCCGGATCGGAGTGTTGAATCCTGTTTACATGCCACTTTTTGCAGGATTGACTTGAAACTGGTCTTTCGATCCGGATCGAAAGTGTGCATGTAAACGCAGTGATTAAGTCAACCCCGTAATACTGAATACCGTTTTAAATCCAGGCCGCAAAATTTATGTTTATTAATTAATTCATTTATTTATTTATTTAAAATTGTAAGCAACAGATTGAGTTCCCAATAACAGCTTACAGCTGAGCAATTACAATGAAAGAGAAATTAAAGAAAAATAAAAGTATAGATTATAAAAATGAAAATATTAATATGAAAATATTGTAGTCACAGAAAAATAGTTAAGAATTACAGAATGCGTGAAATATTTTCCATAACAATTTTTTTAAAACTGTTATAATTCATTGCATTGATATCAATCAGATTGGATATAATATTACATAATTTAAACATTCTATAGAAGGGTAAATTATTTACAGTTGTTTTCTTTAGTAAAGGTAAATAAAAAATTTCATTGTTTCGGGAATTGAGCTTGGGTACACGTAATTAGGCATAATTAAGAAATTTAGAAGAGTAAATGACATTATGATAGCGCTTAAATAAATAGCAAACATCAAATACAAACTTTCTCTTAGATAATTTATCGCATGTAAAATATTTTAAAAGAAAGTATTAGTTATATGCATTTTATTATTATTATAATTTAAAAATGTAGGATGAAAGAGTTTGAAAAGATTAAGCAACAAATTTGTTTGTACTTTTTCTAAATTTAATTGCAATGTAACATGAGACGGAGACCAAATGGTGGATGCATATTCTAATATTGGTCTTACCAAAACATTAAAAAGAAACACTAAAAAGTTAATATTACTAAAGCTTAGAGAATTTCTAATGATAAAATATGTAGTTTGGTAAGCTTTAGTTGTAATAAAACTAATATGGTCATTGAAAGATAGCTTTGAGTTGAATATGACTCCTAGATCTTTAATTTGATTGTAAAAGAGTGTTATTTAAAATATAATCATAAGTATGAGCAGTTTATTAAGTGATTAAGTAATACAGTGACATTTATCATTAACGACATTCTATTTTCACTACACCATGATTCAATCGATTGAAGATCAAGTTGTAATTCTTGAGAGTCAATAGAAGTACTAATAATTTTTGTCGATTTTAATGTCATCTGCAAAAAGGAATAATTAGGAATATTTTACTGATTCTGGGACATCACTGATAAATGTAATAAAAAAGTAGAGGTCCTAGTATTGATCCTTGAGGAACATCTGAGGAGAAGATAAAACTAGGCGAATAGATGTTATAGTTGATTCTGTATAGTTAAATATGCGAAAATCCATTTGATATAATGAGGTTATAAATCATAATTGATCAATTTCTTTATGAGTAAAAAGTAATCAACTTTATCAAAGGCTTTTTCAAGATCGATATAAATTACATCAACTTGTTTGTTTTCACCTATTTCTCCAATAAAATGTACATAGTCCAGAAGGTTTGAGATAGTTGATCGACCTTTAATAAAACCATATTAACAAGAAGAGAAACAAGGAGATAAAAAGGTATAAATTTTCTGGTAGATAAATATTCAAAAACTTTTGCAGAAAAATTAAGAATAGAGATAGGACGATAATTTTTTATATCTTTTTTCTCACCTATCTTTTTGAATATAGGAACTATTTTGCTTTGTGTCCATATATTAGGGAAGATGCCCGATTGAAAGGAAAGATTGAAGATTAGGAAAAAAGGATATGAAAAAAACTAACTACAAGCTTTATAAATATATGATGGGATGTTGTCAAGTCCACATGATTTTGTATTTCTAACTTTATTAATTGCAACGATGATTTCTGATTGGGAAAATATTTTAGTAGCACTGCATGCTTTAGTAGTGCTTTGATATATCCCAGAAAAAATATCTTCAAAATGTTTATTACTAATAGAAGAGTCATTGAAAACTGATTTAAAATTAATGCAAAGGTAGTAGCAATATCATTTAAATTATGTAGGGTCATGTCATTATAAAACATGATGCTATTGAAATATTTCAAATCGGAGTTTTTTAATTTATTAATTATATTCCAGAATTCTTTGGGATCATATCTAATTTGAAGTTGAGCTTAATGCATATACTTTAAAGTCTCGTTTAATTATTAGTCTTTTGGCTTTGGATCTTAGTAAACGAATTTTTTCTTTTTCAGTAACTGAAGTTAATTTTTTCATTTTTAATCTAGCTTTATGTTTTGGTTTAAGTATATTTATTGTTTCCTGACTGAACCATACAGGAAACTTCCTGATTCTCTTTTTTGGAGAGGTAGGTATGCAAAGAGAAATAACATAACATACGATATTATGGAATTTAGATACCACTTTGTTAACACAAGTATAATTATTTAAAGAGGACCAATCAACCAGAGAAAATTTTTATAGAGAGCCAGAAAATTAGCTTTACTATAGAGGAAGTGGAGGGGGGCGGGTTAAATTGATGTATTTTTGAGATGTATAAATTACTTTGCCTAGAATATTTATTGATGGATGATAATCATCTTCAGTTACGAAACCATCTTCTTTAAGGCAAGAGAATTCTGTAAAATTTATAAAAACTAAATCGAGAATATTATCATGCTTATTCGTAATTGTATTAATTTGTTTACAGTTTAAAGTATTCATGAAATATTTAGGTATTTGAGTTTAGAGTTTGCATTCGAAGAGAGAGGGATAGCACTGTCGGAATAGTTAGGGACATTAAAGTCTCCTGCAATTAAAAAGTTATCACAGAGAGATAAGGCAAAAGAAGAAGCATTATCTAAAAAGAATTTAAAATCCGAATGAGAGATATAGGGAGGTATATAAAATACTCCTAATAAAAATTTTGTTGGTCCTAGATTGATTAATAGAAACACTGAGTCAATGAGACAGACGCTAGGATTAAAATAGATTCTAGAGTAGTTAATGCTTTCTTTAATTGCAATTAAAACATCACCTCCATCAGTCTTAGTCAATAATAAATCTCTATCATTTCTTTCAATATGATATCTATCATCAAATAGTTCTCCGTTATTAATATGATTATTTAGCCACGTTTCACTGAGTAAAATGAAGTCGTATGAATTTGCACGAACGGATGAAGCGAAATTAAACAGTTTGGTTTTGAGGCCACTTACGTTTTAATAAAAAAAGTGATAAATTAGTCATAGGATTTATGTTATAGAATAATTTAGATCATTTTCACACATAATAATAAATTGGTCTTGAATTGCTGTCTTTTCTCATCAGAATTTTACCTTCTACAGTGCATAGATGCTTAAATCCTTGGACACTTTCATTTCTCTAGCCTTCTTAAAAAGATAACTTTTATATGAGGATAAGTTTCATTCAAATACAAGGGGTAATTATCTCCACAAATTTCAAAGAAATCTGTAGCACACGCAAGATTAGAATAGTACAGTAGAGGCCACAATGTATCCATGCAGCCCACAGTTGCAATGGTGCTGGGCCCCTTACCGCCTCCCGCGATGTGTTGAGTTTCAGCGTATCCGTTTCTTTCAATGACTTTTTTTATTTACGTCTTTGCGAAATTGAATCGATATTTTGAAAGAATTAAGCATCTAAGTCTATTGGAAAATAGATATGTTTCTTGCTGCAAGTCTTCGAAAACTAGAACTGGGCTCGGAGTAGCAAAATGGTAGCGTTCTAGTTTATCGGAGTAGCAAAATGGTAACGTTTTCGAATTACACTTCTTCTTCAGGGCAGAGAATACTACTCTTCGAAAACGTCTTTTATTATTTAGGTCATTCAAAAATGATTGGCACTACACATTTTTTCTTTACAGTAACTACAAGCAATTATTAGGACGAAATGAGTGGACGTTACATTACAGGTATTCACTGCAAATAAGTATGCACTTTTGCCAGAAGTTTCCGTATTGACGCGGTAAATCATTTCGATTTCCTTTCCCGGCAAGGCTTCTGAACGGCTGCCTGAAACTCCTTATTGGCTGATTGCACACGGGTTTTTTTCATTGGTCGAAGAGAGCATATCAGAGATGCAACATCCGGCGAATACGGATCTTGCCATCTGGTGAATGACATGTGGCGGCGCAGCCACATATAAAAGGAGCACGAGTGATGAGGGAAAGGACAGTCAGTGGATATCACGGCAGTCAGTGAATTATTATCATGATAAGATATGAAGAAACTTTTATTTTCTCAGAAACCTAAACTCTCCAAAAGTGATTTAATTTTCTGCTTTCCTCGTCCTGGCATTATCGCCCGTATTCCTATTTTTATTTTTTTTTTTGGTAAATGTATTCATCCTAATTTTTTTTTATGATTGTAGTCATATGAATGATCGTGTTGCGTTAAGAATAAATAAGATACAAGGGTCTATGAAGCAACAAAATAGTTTAATAAAGTCGATATGCGTTTCGGTTATAAAGCCATCATCAATCGAATACAATGAACGACACAACATTTTATTAAACTATTTCGTTGCATGCATAGAACCTTTTAATGAAATTATTTGAAAAAATGATTTTTATCTAGTGGATAAAAATTGGATGACTTTCTTTATTTACTGTTTCATTTTTTTGTTTTTCTGATTAAAAAGAAGTTTACTCAAATTGTTAATGAATCATATAACCACTCCTTCCCTTATATAATTATAAATATTATTAATAACGAGAAATATTATAATTTTTTAGCCAAAATTCAGAAAACTTCATAGTTTAAAAATAGTAAATATAGTAAAAATTTTCTTCTCATACCAGCCTTCACTTTGACGTTTTTGCTAACAAGAATGCCTTCAACGCTCGAGATGGAACACCTGTAACTCACAGCGTGTACATCTTGCCTGTAGTCTTCGGCCTTAAAGGGTTCAAACACAATTAGACCTTCATTTGTTACGTAACGTAACTTCGTCAAGTTCCTAACCGGAAGCCCGTCGGATAATTCCCACGTGACCTGATGGTTAGATTTCCCTCGAGCACTACATTCTATTTGGCCTCCAGTCGAATTGGAAAACTCAAACGTTTCGGGTGGTTCGATGAGAAAAGGTGAATTTCCTGTTTTGTTATGAAGACAAAAGAAAAAAATATTAACGTTTCTTTATAAATCACAAAAGAAGCGTATCATTAATTCTTCCTTATCATCTAATACTAAGCTTAGGTTTGTCTTATTTTTATTCATCTTTTTTAGTGGTGAAAACTTGGTTGTCATACATTTACAAATGAGATTCAATTATAAGCTATTCCTTTCAACCTGCAGATGAAGAAGAATAAGATAAAATTCTGTTTTGAAGTTTAAAATAGCAAATAATTTAAATTACAGAAGAAATTTTATATTGAAATTAAGAGATATGATTTATTTATAAAAATTTGCAGACCGAATTTAATAAATCTAAAGGGTGTCCCAAAATGAACTGACATTTTGAATTAGCCGCCATTTTTTCATGGTACAACCAGATTTTTTATTCCCTTCCATTATTAATTATTAATGTTAAATTATGCAAAACTACACAATCGAACAACGCGTAGAAATTGTAAAAATTCACTTCCAAAATGGTGAAAATTTTTACAAAAACTGTTCGCAGATCCCGCAGTTTTTTTGTTCACCTTAATGCACCTTCTCGTAACACCTTGGTGAATTTGGTCAATAAATTTGAGTCTACCGGTTCAGTTGCAAACAAAAAAAACAATGGCCGTCCTCGTACAGCTCGTTCGAATGCAAACATAGCCGGTGTAAGTGAATGTGTTGAAGAAAACCCTTAAATGAGTGAATTTGTGCTACCAAGATGTTTTTTATCATACATGATCTCCATGTTTTGACTTTATAATAAAGCAAAAATATTATAAATTTTTTAATGAAAAATGTGTTTTATTGAAAATTTAAAATGTCAGCTCATTTTGGGACACCCTTTATAAAAATCAAATAATTTAAATTCAACACGATTGCTCAAAGAATATGTATAGTGTCACTGCTAAAGTAAAAGTTCTTACACGACCGGGCCAATTTAAGGCAAACGGGCATCCCGCCACAGACTGATTGATAAGCAAATGTAAGCGAAGGCTGAGGAGGAAATTCGGGAACTTACAGCAAAGTGAGAACGTCGCCTCCTACTCGAAAGTCAAACCGGTTTTTCTAACTAATAGAAATATCCGACTCATTTATTACAAACTAGCAATATTACCCGGCTTCGCCCGGGAGGAAAAGATGCGTTGAATAATTTTTTTAACGATTGTTCGTTATCTTAAAAATTGAACTATGATTAACAAAGTACGAACGAAATGCAAGAAAATGAGAAACATTCTAGAAAGCCTTCTCCAAACCTTTCATAATCATTTTAAACCAAAAATGATGATTTATGAACAATGAACTGGGAACAAAAGAAAATTAAATTATATGTACAAAAGTAAATAATGAAAAATAAGTGATTAGATTAATGATTGTAAAGGCAAGCTGGGCATAGATTGTAAAGTAGTTGTGCATTCAAATCCATTTCGGTAAACAAAGTTGTATGTCTTCCCCTGTGGCGCAAAAACATGTAGATTTCGACAGCTGGACACGCGGGAGCAAGCAACGTATAACTGACCGTGAGAGAAGAAAGCTTCCTAAAAATATATACCTGTGACCTTGAAAGTCTGGAAAAAATGAATAAAATGAAACATTCTTCGTCTGGCATCGCCATCTAATGACATCCTTTGAAAACAAACGTCTAGCTGATATGCCCGTCGGCCGTTGCTCGGGCTGTTTGTTCCAATGACGTATATTAAAGGTAGATCCCGAATCCTATTGTTAACATCGCCACCAAAGTGAAGCCAATTGAAGCCATGGCAGTTCTGGGCAGGAGTGAGCCGTGGTGTTGTTAGCTGTGTTGTTTCTTTGTTTTTGACGATTTTGGGTCCGAGGAATAATTAATTCAAAACCATTCCTCAACGTTTCTGCGTACAACCGTACAAATAGACACGAAAAAGGATCAGGGATCACTTTCCACAACCATAAATCGAAAATACGTACTTAAAGATGATCGAAACGAAATTCAAATTGAAACCATGATCGAAAAATTGTTTATAAAATATTATAAAATACTTCAAATACAAAGTTAACGAAAAGATAAACTTATCATTCCGTGATCGCTGTGTTAAAGAATTATTAACCAGGTAGCCTCATGTTTAGCCATGTATTTTGCTCACTTTCGGCCATGACGGTTCCTTAAGGCAGACCTTCCCACTTCAAGTATGCTGGCAGGTATCGGGGTCTATCTATAAAATATATGTCATTGGTTTGTATGATGAAATTTTGCATTATTGATGTTTAAATTAACCTATGGTCTCTTTAATCATTATATAGTAATTTTGCTATTAACTAAACGAAATTAGTTAAAAAAAATAATATTAATATGTCAAATTAAAGTTACAATTGTATATAACTAAATTTTAGCACGGTCTTTTAATCCCCTGCTCTGTGCACACGCGCAAATTCTGTTGTTGTAGTCAGCAATTGGATTGCTGTATTTTTGGAAGAAGCGATTTTAGTCCCCTCTGTTGCATGAATTCGCCTACATCTCAAACATAACAATACAACTTAACGAACGTACAACGTAACAAAACTGTCAGCCGACTATTACGTGTTCAGCAACAAATACGTAACATCAGTTGACAGTTTCAACTTTTCGATAAGATAGTATCGCCATCTAGTGACATCCTTTGAAAACAATTCAAGTTTTCGAAAAATTAGAATAACTTAAAAAATTGATATAAATACGATATAAAAAGTACCCTACTGAAAGCATAGTGACACTAAAGCGTGGTTCCCACTGGCAGAAAACAAGAGAGCAGAAACCAGGGCGTATTTTTTTCTGCCTTTTAACTTTCTGCTCCTGCAGGTGTCCCACGTGGCAGAAACTCAAAAGGATAAGATAGCAGAAGTTTTGCCCAACACAAATGCACTGCACCGAAGCCGTCGATCGATCTAAACGTCGAATTTTTGCACAGTTCGTTCAATCCTCATCAATCATCACATCGAATTTTTGCATTCAATTGTTGTTTATTCAATTTAATTTGATTAATTAATTAATAAATATATATTTCGCACCTCTTCTATTAGCGCTTCTACATCAATTTTCTTTCTCGGCCTCTTCACCTTTGTGAGCTGAGTGTCCGACATTTTTATTTTGTGAGAGAGAGAGAGAGAGAGAGAGAGAGAGAGAGAGAGAGAGAGAGAGGACGTCAATGTGACGTCACTGCAGAGATCGTTTTCTATTGGCTGAGCAATCTTTTCTGCCCTGCTTGTGCCACAAAAGTTGAACTCAACCCAACTATAAAAAGCAGAAATTTTCAGTCGGGCAGAAGAGACGAAAACGGGAAGTGACATCATAAAATATTTCTGCTTTGTGTTTCTGCCGTTGTTTTTACGCATGTGGGAACCATGCTTAACTACGTACATGGAAAATTTCGTGGCGATTCGTTGGGTATTTTCTGAGTTGTAAAAGGGCAAACCGTCGCCTCTTCCTATTCTTGTAGATGCAGCTTCTGTGAATTGGAGTGAAAGCACATCTACTAGAATATTGCTTCAGGAGAAGTCATAGCTGCTTGTGTAAAATTACAGGTATCCAGACACTTTTGATCACACTGTATGCTTTAACTTGCTTTTACACAAACTTTAAATGCTATAAATACAATATTAAGGTTACAAAAAACTGATGAAACGTAAAAAAAAATAGCTGTAATGCTTTTATTTATAGGGATTAAATTTGTAACTCATTGGAAGAATGAAGAAATTCCAACCCGACAGTTAGCTACAATTGACTGCAGGCACAGATAATCGTGTTGAAGATATCAAAAATGGTAAGCCATGATGTATCTACATTTACCAAATAATAACCGTTATGAATCTTTCGCACCTACTGTATTCCATAAATGATTTACTTTCTGTGTTATTTTTCTTAGTGAATATTCCATGCAGAGTTTTACATTTTCATTGAATCCTATTTAAGTTCTAGAGATGGGAATAAGTTTGCAAAAAATCCCCATTTACATACCATTTTCAATCTTTAATGGCAATACGCTGGAAGCAACGCGTATCTTTCATCTTAAATCACACATTTATTTTTTTTTATTTAAATGGAGAAACTGCGCTATATTTATCATATACTCTCTAAAATTGTCTAGGATCATTACCTTTCTAAAGATTTGCTATATTGCAGGACAGATAGCTTAGCGAAGCAATTACGTAAAAGGAATACATTCGTATTGTAAAAGTGGAAAATTAAAGCACAATCTAAAAGGACTATTTTATCCGTCATCCTCTCTGACGGATATGGAGTTTCTATTGTATTCATTCCACTCGGATTCTGTGTCTGTATATCCGACGATTTCTCGAGAACGGTTTAGGTTAGCAAACAATGATTTATGGCAATCATTTACAACAATGATTTTATCTCGTTGTTCATTGCAGTTAAAACATATGTACACGGGAGCATTTCATTTTGCGCGTATTTGGGAAGATTCGTGTGCTTAGTGCCCGTTCTTTCGAAATAAATGATGATCTACAAATTAAATGTACATGATCTCAAAATTAAAGCAAAATATTATTCTTTTCAGCACAATTGCAGATCGTTTATGCATGCTATAAATAGAATAAGCTAGGATTCAGTAGCTTATATTGATATTATTGGTTACTATTTTTTTCCTATATTATTTTCAAGAACACTGTTCTTCCAAGACAGTAGTCCTATCCTCTAATTTTAAATTAAAATAATATAATATGGACAAAAAACGCATAAGAGAAAGTCGATATTTCGCCCGCATCACATGCATTTAGAGCAAAGCTTTTAAATTCTGACTAGTCGCATAACAAAATCATCCTTTTTTATATATCCCAATTCAGTTTTAAAAAAAAAACATCGTACCCATTTCCAATTAAATAAATTGTAATACATAATTTGTACGTAACCAAGTGAATGGCTGAGTGTAAAAGGTGCCTATGCAACAACTGGAAAACTTGCGGAAAACTGATGTTTTTTTAATTTCCTTTTATATTTTATTGTCTACTTCATGCATCTTCTAGCAATTATGGGAGTTTTAATACAAATTAAACCCCTACGAAATGATCATAAAATCATTATGAAAGTGTTACCGGACTTTATGTACGCACTGTATTAATCGAAATAACAAGGTTTATAATGGAATTAATGTTGAATTTTTTTAGCCATAATTTAAAGAAAATACATTTTTTAAAGGCTTTGTAATAAGAAATTTTAAAAGGAACATCTATATTTACATTATAATAGATTTCTCAACAAACTGCGTGTTGAAGAATTTTTTTCTTTATAATAAAACATTTTGATTGTTGCAACAAGGTGAAATTAACAATGCAACGAATTTCTCAATGAAGCGCGTTATAGAATTATTAGCCATAAGAAAATTTTTCCTTGGGTTCGAGCTTCTTTGTTGTTTAGCGAATATACCTCGAAGAAGAAGTGCTCTTGGAAGGAGAACCTCAGTTGAGGGACATACAGCTCAAAACCGAGCTAACGAGTTATTGGAAGAAACAAAAAGTATCGACCAATAGCATTACTAATTACAGCCGGATGTAAGTAGTATCCACACCGAATGTTTACATTTTAAACAAGGTGAGAGAGCAGAAGGAAGAAATATTCATCAGCAAAAGAACAGAGAAAGTATGGCTGAAGCAAGGCAAAGAGAAATACTTGAACAACGTACAGAAAGACAAGGGCAAGACCCCCTACAAACGAAGCTCCTGAAGATATACAAGCGCGTCAGCTCTAGTTCGGCTTGGATTTGCTATGACCACCAAGAAAGCGCAAGCAGGGTCATTAAAAGTAGCGGAAGTCAATTTGGAGAATCCGTGCATTTCACCTGGACAACTGTACGTAGCATGCTCACGCGTTGGATCTCCAGACAACCTTTTCATCTATGCTCCTGGCGGCTCGACCAAAAATGTCGTCTACAAAAAGAGTCTTTGAAGATAATTACTTGCAAGGATAATTCGTGTCTTCCAGCAAATCAATACCAGCACTCTCTCTATTGCAACGTAATGCATTGTTGGAAATGTGTCTACAGACGGACGGGCAGCTGGACAAACCGATCACATAAGCACTTTTCTACGAAAATGTGCTAAAAATTCAATAAGAGAAGTATTTATTCTGCGTTGGTCTGAGTTATTTTTAAAAATTGAATTGTACTTTGAATTCGTTGTCAAATAAAATTTCGGATTTTTCCTTTTCTCTAAAGTAAGAAAGAACTTTTTCTTTAGGATTAAAATATCTGAGATGTAATAGATGAAAGTGAATAGTTGAGTATTAAAGGGGCATGTAAAGCAATATTACCAATATTCAAATAAATTCTGGTGAATTAAAGAGCCTAGGGTATGTCCCGTCCTCTTCCAAAAGATATAGACACGGAATAACTATTACACTATTAGTTATTCCGTGATATAGAACTGAGAGGAGAACTGAGCAAGCAGCAGCAACAATCACGGAGGATATTTTGAGCCGTGTCTGGCAAGAGTTGGATTATCGTGTGGACATTTCTCGCATCACACAAGATTCCCGCAGAGTGTTTGCAAGGTTTACACTGTGAAAAAAAAACTGAATGTATTCCTTTCGCTACGATGCCTTTTAAAGTTTTTCCAAGAAAACCTTTTGAAAGTGTTACCGGACGTTTATGTACACCCTATATTATATTATCTTTTAAAGTCTTCTACGCCAGGAGTAATTGTAGGATTTACAAGGGAACTACACGAACAAGGATCTCACAGATTCCCACCAAATTGAAATATGTTACTCATCTAAAACTAATATTGATGCTTGCAAAATAAGAAAATGCTAACTTTTGTTTCTTTCAAAATAAATCGAGAAAACGAAAATACTTGAGCACATATAGCCATACAAAGACTCTATTGTTAAACCGGTGTGTATGGGTATTATAGCGCTCTCAACTTCTTTCCTCAGTGAGGAGCTTTCACTTCTTTCTTCACTCAACAATACGCACGAATCCACTTCACCTGGAAGCAACGCTATCGCTTCCAACGTATGCTTGCGCTCAAAAAAGTGCTCGTATGTCCCTTGTTAGTAGTATTTTATGAATATTTAATTAAAATATTAATTACGATATAGAATCACAAAAAGCAAATTTTAGAATTCAATTAAAAAATAGTACTCAGAATAATAATATATTTAATTATCACCTGACTAGGGATATTGCACACGAGAAAAAAAATGGCTTTAAAAAGATCATGTCATGATGACAAAGCAAAAAATAGCGATTTGGATGGGGAAAAGCGATCCACATTCTGACGGAAGGAAAATTCAATTAAAAAAATATTATTAATGAAAGCTCACTTTAAACGACAACATTTTTGAACTATAGTAGATGTCATTTATTAAACTAATTACAGTTTTTTATGTTACATTGAACATCCCCTCCACAAATAATCGATTTACTGCATACACCATAAGCTGTTTAATGTACAGTTCAAATATATAAGGGATATAAAAATGAGACCCCCCCCCCCTTTTATTTTCATAACCGAAGCAGATAGACAATTTTGATGAATCTAGTGAATACGAAGTTTTGGGTTACCTATCCCATGGTGCACGTTTCATCATCCCAAATATGCTAATTAGGACACTTTTAAAACCTATCTTAAAAACCGTAATAGATACAGGAAAAATTCCAGTTGAAGACTTGTTCAGCATGGAATTCCGAACAAAACAAGAAAAAATTCCAAAATCCCTTGAACGGATCACCAACAATCACAGTGCATAAATAATTTTACTCCAAGGTTAATCATAAATGTGCTCAGTGTGACGACCATTGACACCATAACACAATTGGACACGGAACTTAAATGATGGCATTAAATTGGCGAGCATGGTTGGTGTCACTCCTCGGCATGCTTCTTCAATACGTTGTGAAGTGCATAGAGAGGTAAGTAATAAATTCAACATGTGATTGTTGGTGATCCGTTCATCGGATTTTGGAAATATTTTTTGTTCCTATTCATTGAATTCATCAAAATTGACATATCTGATTCGGTTACGAAAATAAAAGGGGGGGGGCTCATTTTTGTATCCACCCTGTATATAAATGCAAAATTTTTGCTATAAAATATTTTACATTATCGGGCATATACAATGAGTGGCCAAATTATTATGACCACCCCCTTAATACAGTGTTGGGCCATCTTTCGCTCTTATTACTGCTTGCATTCTTCGGGGCATGGATTCTATGAGATGTTGGTAGGTTGTAGGAGGAATTTGAGACCAACTCTGAAGAACTGCACCTTCCAATTCCTGCAGATTTGATGGTGCTGGATCCCGCTGCCTGATGGCCCGTTCGATCTCATCCCACAAATTCTCAATGGGATTGAGATCTGGCGATTGTGCAGGCCAACGAAGTAAGGTAAACTCTCCGGCATGTTCTTCGAACCATCTGAGGACGATGCCAGCCTTATGACAAGGAGCATTGTCCTTCTGGAAGTATCCATCTCCGTCAGAGTACACCATTAACATAACGGGATGTACTTGATCTGCGACAATACTTAAATAATCTTGGGCACGCACACGACCGTGCAAAGGAATCAAAGGACCCAAACAATGCCAAGAACACATCCTCCAAACCATAATACTGCCGCCGCCAGCTTGAAGTGTTGTGGCAATGCAGGTGGGGTCCATGCTTTCGTGTTGTTTTCTCCATATTCTAACCCTGCCATCTGCATGATGCATTTGAAGTCGTGACTCATCGGACCACATGACCCTTTTCCAGTCATCTACTGTCCAATCCTTGTGCTCCTTGGCGAACTGGAGACGTCTGCTCTTGTTCAAGGCTGACAGTAGAGGCTTTCGAATGTTTTTTTTGCTTGATAGTCCACTCTCTGTAAACATTAATAGCTGCTGCTCTTGAACACTTCACAAGTTCAGCTGTTTTGCTGACACTGGTTCCGACATTGCGCGCGCCGACGATCATTCCGCGTTCAAACTCAGTTAAATCACGTTTATTGCCCATATCGTCACAAAAAACACATTGCAACTGATGGTTCACCTCACCTAAATTCCCTTTTTATAGCTATCTAGCCCTCTAGCGGCAGCGCTGTGACGCAATAGCTTACTTGCCTAAAACTATCAGGTGGTCATAATAATTTGGCCACTCAGTGTATATTAGTCTTAATAAAAGTATAGATAATTTTGCTGCAAAAGAATTATTTCAAGCCGATACATTCCATGGATAACCTTCAAGATAGCAATTATGGAGGCAGGAGGACAAACCGGTTGTAAGAGGCGCTAAGAGGAACGAAAAGGACGCCGAAAATAATAGGGGAGGGAAGTGGCCGGGGTATATATTGTTAAAAACTGCGTCCGTAAGTGGATTTTATCAGATCGTATAATATCTTAAGCGTCCTGATGACAAGAAACAGGACCTCGATAACTTGATTGGAGGAAATTAAATTCTTACTTCATTGGTTCATTGAGATATTATCTTTTTTTTTAAAACTTGAACTTAGTTATTTTATATTTTATCACACCCGAAAAGTTGAGCTCATAGCGCATATACACAAGTAGAGATACACAAATAAATGTCATCAAAATTTAGGTTCATTTCTATTAGATATTTGTATATGGAAGAAAAATAAAACCCAAGATCAAAGCTTACTATATCTGCAACAGAAGAATGCACAATTAAAGACTAGTTCTTGAAAATAGCGCATAGTTCTTTCTCATAAAATTAATCACCTCAATGAGACAAAAATATCACGATAAATTCATAAATATTTAATTTCTTCTTTAATATGTAGATTGAAAATTATAAAAAACGAGGCAACAATTCACTTGATAATAATTTATAGTCTCTGAAATACGAAGGCATTGCGAAACTTAAGCAATCTCAAAGTGGATTTCGTTGACTCTTGGCCAAAAACGATATTACACTTTGTTGAATGTTTCCATTAAACTTTTAAAACATTACAAACAAAATATCCGCATTTTTAGCCTCAGCAGTCAATTTCTAAAATTAATTAGTTTCTTCATGTGTTTCTACATTGTAGTACTCTAATAGTAACACCCTAATCAATTGATGGAAGAGGTGTCTTTCGCAAAGCACAGGAAAAGGCGAATCCCATTAATCTTTACGATAAAGGTGAGAAGAGAAAAACAAATTAGAAAAAAGTTTTAAAATAAGAAATTCTTTTCCCCCCAAAGATAGGGAAAAATGAGTAAATCTTGAAGGAAAAAAATGAACAAATGCCAAAAGCAAAGGAATGGTTATATAAAGTTGCTGCATCACGCAAAGAAAAGGAAAGAAGAAAAACTCTATCTAAACATTTATTTTCATGAAAAATTTACTGGATTAAATCCAACATCCCAACTTCAAGTGATGCATTACCACTACTCTTTAATTTTTAAAAGAGATAAATAATTATAAGACAAAGTAAGTCTCCTTCACGCCTTTCAATAAAACAATTATTCTATTTGGGGAAAACTACTGTATACATATCACATAATCTCTTAAATTGGCCATTAACACATCATTCTTTGAAACTAGAGTCGGCTAAAAAACAAATTCAAAATATTGACTGTATGTAATTACTTTTTAAAAATGAAAAATTTTTCGAACTTCGTAAGAAAGAGATTGATCCTTCTACTTGAAAAATTTGGAAGGAGGAGAGAAAAAAGGAAAAAGAGAAATTTCTTCAAAAGTCAGCAGTTAGATTCAAGCACCCGTCATCGCAACGGACTTTCCTAAATGGATTTTTATTTTGTGGTGTATGTGTCCCCATGCATAAATGTTTTTAGGAATTTTGCCAAATGTTTTAGGCAAAGTTTTATTATTTAAAAAAATATTACTAAAAAAATTTCTCATTTTTTGATGCTACCCATTTTGTGGATATAAATCAGAATTTGTGTGATGAAAGAAAGACAACTTATACAAATGTATAGAACACGCATAAACTGAATTGCGAATAAAAATAGGGAAACGAAGTTTGAAAAGAAAAATTCCTTTAAGCTGATCGATATATGTTGAAAGTTCAACGGACACTGAATAACTTCCCTCCACGAACGAGCAATTCGTTCCGCTGTAACTTATGAAAGTGACTTTAACAGAATTCTGTATAAAACGATAAAGACGACCGGAACAGTCGAATTCGAACGACTTCTCCACATTTTTCCTTTTTGGATTATGACCACAAATGCCTCGATCAGAGAAACGTCATCACTTTCCGAAGGGAAATTAGAATAAAAGTGAGCGCCCATTAAGTACAGAAATTTTCTTTAAATCGTTCTGCACTAAAAGTACTTATCCATAAAAAATTCACTTTATAAAATAGTAATTTTCATTAAGCATAAAATCCCAAGAAAGGGAATGTTTATTTGTTGAAATAGTTTATTTCATTTTTGTAAACTTTATATTATTCAATCTGGTAGAAGTAGTCTCGTGAAAAGTAAATAAAAAGAAATTAAGCGTAAGATTTATATTTTCAATCATTTTCTAATTTCTAGGTAAATTATAATTTTATTATGATGAATACTTTCAAAATTCACATTTTTTATCAGGCTCTTACGGTCAAAGGATGAAAGAACCTAGGCATAATACCTTTATCAATCTTTGAACTGTCAAAGTCATATTAAAAATGTAAATAGAAAATTCTTACATAAATTGACAATTTTATTGATGCAAAGGCAACAGTTTAAGCATTTTTTTTAAATTGCCTTGTCTAAAACTATAGTGCACTCGTATTTATTTGATTCAAACAGAACGGAATGTAGTAATTCTTATTTAAAATCATACAGAATGAATTTCTAAATTCTATAAATATAAAGATAAGTAAGAATCTTTGTACAAATGCAATGCCATCAAGCCATTAAGTTTAAAAGAAAAAAGTCTGTTACAAATACAGATGCTAATCATCTATCTCACTTTGATCATGCGGCAATGGCTTGCTTCTTTCATTACTAGATAATATTAAAGAAAGTTCAGCATGTTTAACAAATTAAATCAGCGATAATCTCTGTGGTAACTTAATTTTAAAAATTTGTTCAAAAAATTTAGAAGATGTATTTACATGTGTTTTGTCTTGTTTTGGCGGTTATTCTTGTGTTTCTTTCATCCATAGTATCTCTGAGTTTCGAGTAGTAAACATGTGTTTGAAGCGAAAACATTATTTTTTTTCGACATCGTTTACCCCAACGAAACAACATTTGCGGAAAGTGTTACTCCATTACTGTATTCTGAAGAAAAATACTGCTGAAACACATCGAATGCTTGTTGATATGTATGGCCTTTATGCTCCGTCGAGTATCGCGTTAGAGAGTGGTTTCGGCGATTTCAAAGTGGTGATTATGACGTGAACCAGGTCCAACTCCAAAACGAAATATCCAGGATTCGAAAGCTATGTTACGCATCTTGTGGGATCAGAAGTGCGATATACGACCTCTGACAATTAAGTTCGGTGAATGAGTTCACACAACAAAATGCAAAACAGATAGAGCCACATTTACTGTATTGTCCTTCGAAATAATCACCCTGGAAGGCAATACACTTTTGGGATCGGGTGTATAAGTCCTGGAAGCTCCTTAGGGATGACTTTAAGTTCACGTTTCACATTTGCTTGAATGTCTGGAATGTCCGCAAGTCTGTGTCCCTTTAAGGCCCGTTTCAGGCGTGGGAACAAGAAAAAGTCTGCCGGTGCCAAGTCTGGTGAATAAGGTGGATGAGCTATGGATACGACCCCTTTGTTGGCCAGAAACTGTTGCACAATTACGGCAGTGTTCCTCTTTGATCCATTATCCACAGTTACGTGCGCACGCTACACCTTCAACTGAAGAACCGAGCATCTGCTAAACCATTGCACGCACAAACGTGACCTGTCTGAACTTGCTTAAACAATGACTGGGCTTGTATTCACATGCATTGTTACTCGCGTAAAGCTCGCACAGATTAGGGTGTGACGTCATTCACCGAACTTAATTGTCAGAGGTTGTATATTATAAGCTTCTAAAACCGTCCGAAACCATCACTGGGAATGGGAAAATAGGCACAACACGATAAAGACAAAACTAGGTCCCACGTTGATACAAGACAACGCATTGCAAAACGGTCCAAAAAATACTTGGAAAGATTGTATTGGGAATCTAGCCCCACCCGCCGTGTTCACCAAATATTGCTATTTCGGATATCCATTTATTTCGATCCATTCAATTGGCCCTTTCTGGAGAGGGGTTCACTTTTCACGAATGTGTCGAAAAATGGCTTAATGAAGGATCGAGTCAAAAAAATCTGATTTTTTTTCTTCGAGGAATCAGTTTATTACCTGAAAGATGGGAGAAAGTACTTTGAATAAAATCATTCATATCAGAACTCTCCATGAACTGTATCATTGTCGCTTCCAATCAGAACTCTCAATGAATTGTATCATTATCACTTAACGTTTATCGTGTTCTTATATCATTTACTGTCTCATGATGTAAAGGCTGCTAGCCCACTTCTCTTGTATCCTGATGAAGGCGGGATTATATGCCGAAACTAGTTGGTTTTAAAGTACAATGTTGTACTGCAAGGTCTTTTTTCATTTTGTTTTAAAACACAGAACAAGAGAACAACTTCCTCACAGATTTAAAATCATTTCGTATTATTTTTAAATAAACAACTAATTTATATTTAAAACGGACGTAAACTCATTCCCATACCTAATAGTTTTGTTTTCTATTCTAATTTCTGCTTACTGACTTAACCCATTTGCTTTGAATTGCTATATAGCTTTAGATAATATTCCACATGTTACATATTATGAATAAAAACTTGCAAGTTTCATTTTTCTATTATTTGCATTTAAAAATATTTTATAAATGATATTTGGTTTGGTAATTGTCACTGTTTGACGGCAAACTGAAACGAAATGAAATATTTTTATCATCATTAATGCATTTCTCTGATGATTGTTCATACATTCAATCATAAACTCAGTATTATTTTAGAGGCCTCTCATTTGCAGTTCAGATCAAACCTATTTTATTATTAATGCAATCTATTATATTTTCTTATCTTGTTTGTTAAAAATGTGAAGTTTTATTAATATCTTTGCTACAATTATTGATTCCAATAATTATTATCAAACTTAGCCATACAATTGAAACTTTAACGAACGAATAATTTAAACCTAAAGCTTAAAATGAAATTGAATTATCACTAAAATTATTATCGCATATAGTTAAAATACATGTAAATTGAAAAAGAAATCTCCTCACTTGATGAAAAATTAACTGTTCAGTTGTTTTCAGATTTTCCATCTGAGAAATTTTTCTCGTAGTCCATTCTTAATAGTTTCTTTTAATGTTATCGTAGAATTTTATTCATGCAATTTAATAGATTATATGGAATAGCATTTTCCCTGAAATATGATGATGACACAGGATTTAAGCCAGCGAAATTTATTAATTTTTTATAAGTTCATTAAATCACGTGATTAACTCAAAGGATTTTCGTTGATTTACTCAAAGGAAAGTCCATTTCTTTTTTTCTTTACAACAGTAATCCTAAAACTTTGGGATTCGTTCCAATGTCTCATCAAACCATAGCAACATAATTTAATCTATTGCTATTTAAATCATTTATTAATTTTATCTCCCGTTGCATCTTTTTTATTTTATCTAATAAAGTGCACAGTATTAGCATACATAGGTAAAGAGAAAATATTGGATTAGGCTCAAAATTTAGAAATCAGTTTTGATGAGTTCACGCGTTGTGGCATTCCTGAATCAGATATGATCATTTTTCATTTTCATCGTGATGTCTGTTTGTCTATGGCATGCGAAACTCTGAAACGTGTGATCATATCGTGATAAAATTTAAATTTTGGGTCTCGATCTGCAAGATCTAGAACTCTATTGATTTCCAAGGAAATCGATCCATCAGCTTCCGATTTACGAATGAAATTTCCACTTTTTCCCACCGGAAACAGCATTAAATTCTCCTATTTCAGGAAAATGTCTAAAGTTATAAAAGAGAATTAAAATACCTTCATCTTTATTCAATATATATATGTGTGTGTTAATAATGTTTGGAGGAATCGCTTCCCGAAGTAAAAGTTAGCCTTGTGTAGATGAAACAAATTTTTGAAGTCTGAAACAAAATATAAACTGAATGCGTAAACAGTTCAAATAGAATAGCATACGAGCCAAAGTATACCGGTAAAAAAAAATAAACTGTCGTTTTCTAAAGAGACTCCCTTCTAATTGAAAAGTTTTGTAATGATAAGTGACAAGACTCAAGAAAACAGATTACGTTGCAATCCTGTCCGCATCCTGTGTTCAACATAGCACTTACGAGATTGAATTCTGCAAATATCACCATCTGTATACGAGTTACCTAGGGAAGAGCTTCTCTGGTGAATTATTACGAGAATGTAGTTGTTAAAAATAAAATACAAAGAAAAAATCAAAGAACCCTCAGTACCGTAAAACCTTGATTTGAGGCAGGGGGCATAAATTAAATCCGGGTATTTATCTAAAAATTTCAGCTAAAAGCCAATTTCAAATAAAGGCCCGATCTATTGGCAGGACGTCTCCAGTCTCCGATTGAGACAGAAGATGATGAAGAACTTTATAATAATGAAGCAGTCATCTCCAGTGATTCCGAAACGGAGGACACTTCTACTAGCAAATTTCTTTAGTTTATGATAAAAAAAATTTAAATTTCAATTTTAATAATTTTTTTTCACCAAAAAAGGACGTGCACATAGTTGTACGACGCATTTTATTTTTGTGCGCAAGCATACCTTGAAAGCGATAGCGTTGCTTTTAGGTGAAGTGGATTCGTGCGTATTGTTGAGTAGTGGAAGAAAGATGTTGAGAACGCATTAATACACACAAACACATCGCAATAACAATGGAGTCGTTGTATGGCAATATGTACTCATATTTTTTTGTGTTCTTGGTTTACTTTGAAAGAGGCAAAATTTAGCATTTTCTCCAAGCATCAATAGTAGCTTCAGATGAGTAACATTTCAATTTGATGTGATTCTGTGAGGTACATATTCGTGTAGTTCCCTTGTAACAGGCATGCCAAAACATTTTTTGGGAATTGCTCTTAACGCCGGGTCTTGAATAGAACTCGGCCTCGATTAATGACAGTTATTACAAATAGTGGCCCGGGATTCAAATCGAGTTTTTACGGTATTTAAAATTACGTCCTTCAAACTGTAAGTTTGAAATAAAATACAGTTATCCCTAGATTTAAGACCATGCACGGTTGGGATGGATCGATCTTAAGCCCATTTGGTCGCAAGTCGTTAATGCATTATTACTCTGCAGGGAATATAGAGAGTAAAAATGCATTTTATTTATTAAGTCACATCCTTGTAATTAATTTTTAAATGCAGAAAAAATTTTGAGCCATATTTTTGATATGATGATTATACCCGGATTCACTAAGAGTTTGCAGTGGAGAAAGTGTTACGCGTTGCACTGTGGGAACCTTTTTGCAAAGCTCTAACTGCGTATGTTTACAAAAAAGAACTCCCTCTCCTTCACTACCGCTTTTATTTCCTGGAATTTGCAACCTGCATTTCCTTTTATGTTGTTTAAGTTAACCTCATCCCCTCCCTTTTTAATCATTCCCTTACGCTTATATCCTTTAAACTAGCTAAACCGGTGCGACTTAATTCGCACAGAAAAAAAGAAAGTCATAATGCTAGGGGAACAGATTTTGAAAGAAAAATGCAGGACATAATTGCAGGATCACTAATTTAGAAATTTCTTTCAAAAGCGGTATCGCGGTGAACTAAATGGTGTGTTTTCGAAAATTCAATGTAAACACGTTATTGAAAGTGATAACTTTTACTTAAAGTACATAAAAAATAAATAAAAAAACAAAAAAGTAGAACTGTCCTGCAGAATGCAGGACGTCTGGTCACTCTACATAGTGCATATTTTTGAAGTTTTGCCTACTTAAAATTACGTATCATTCGGTCATTTGTGCCCTATGCTTGGCTCGCTGAGAGAGTCGCTTTTTTCTATCTCTGGGAATTTCATTTAATCTACTGGATCTCATATATTCTCTAATATAAAGAAATGTTGAAGGGCCAGGAACTTCTGCATTTTTTTGCGTAAAATAATTTTAATCGATTGCCATAATTTTTACTTGGCATTCAGATTTACCATCCTCACATGTAACTTGAGAAGTGTCTTGAGAAAGTTCGGGCCCAATTTACATTATTTGTTTACGCCGGGACATTTTTATTAAGCTTTATCTAAATTGACGTCTTTCTTTTTTTTTCAAATATGCTTTAATTAAATTATTAAAAACCTAAAAAGAACATAATACTTACTTACTTACTTTTCAAACCCGCTTATCCGTTAGGGTCGCAGGGGCAGCAGCCCTATGGAGGATCTCCAGCGATCGCGATCTTCCGCCATCAGGCGCATGTCCTCCCTGGTAATATCCAAGCGACTCGAACCCAGATTCTCCATGTAGTCTAGCCACCTGGTTCTAGGCCGACCCCTTGGTCTCTTACCCACTGGCTTGGAAAATAACAACTGCCTAGGAAGACTAGTTTGCGGCATCCGTATCACGTGGCCATACCAGCGCAACTGAGATCTCTCAATGCGGAGAAGTAGCGGCTCAACACCTAAAGATTCCCTTATTGTGCTGCTGTACACTCTATCTAGTAGGGTAATACCTGCCACACCTCTCAGGAATCTCATTTCGGCCGCTTGTACCCGCGATCGCACTCTTTCGGTCATTACCCAAGCCTCATGACCATAGGTGAGAATGGGGACAAAGATAGATTTGAAGACGGAGAGCTTGGCTTTGTTACCCAGCTCTCGTTTCGTTACCACGGATCGCCACAGTTCACGTCTGACACAGCTTGCTGCACCGATCCGAGCATCCAATTCTTTCTCCTGCCGTCCATCACTCGTGAATGCAATCCCGAGATACTTGAACTTCTCCACCTGTCTCAATGAGGCTCCCCTAACATGGAGAGCGCACTGAGCAGGCTGTCTTGAAAGAACCAGAACTTCGGTTTTAGCGACACTGATCTTCATCCCAGCTTCTTCACATTTGGCTGCAAACCGGTCTAGTGCATGCTGAAGGTTCGTGCGAGAAGACCCAAGCAGGACAAGGTCGTCCGCAAAGAGCAACCTCTCCACCAGGCAGTCGCCCACACAAACACGCTCATCGCCTCGGCTGCCCCTGTCTATCCAGTCCATAAAGATAATGAACAAGATGGGCGACAGTACGCACCCTTGGCGGAGTCCAACACCCACGGTGAACGGTCTTGACTTAATGCCATTTATCCGGACACACATCTCAGAGCTTTCGTACAGAGACATGATAGCAACCAGTAATTGCCCATAATAATAATAATAATAATAATAATAATAATAATAACAACAACAACAACAAATTACTTCGCTGGAACACTAATGAGAACAGACAAATTCACTTATAGCAGCCGCCACGTAAGTTGAACGACAGGATGACGTCATTTCTAACGCCAGCCAATAGACGTTAACGGGAAGTAAATCGCTTAGTTGTTCCATGAAGGCATCCGCTTTCTTTTTCGAAACATTGTTTTCGTATTAATATTTAGTTTCCATTTTCGTTTTTTATTAAAACAGATAAATGAAATTAATAAATGAAATTAACAAATTAATAAATTAAAAAATGGCGCAGAATAGTCGATTCGAAGGCAATTAGTTTTATATTAGGATTTTTAATAGGCTTTCCACGTTTCAACGATATCTCTATAGTGGCTAGAAGAATAGTGTGGCAACGGCTACTACTCGCAATGCTACGTGGTTGATTCCCGATTTGATGATAGTAGCGGTGGCGCTGCAATCGACATAGATGCGAGTTATCCGGGAGATGAGATGGAAATCTTAGGATGAAGGAGGGTTTTTTCCAGCTATATTACGGTTGAGTTAAGTTCATTTATAAAAATTTAGTATATTGTTAGGTAATTGTCTTCCATAGAACTTGAGGATACTCTTTAACGTTAAATGAAAAAAATTTGCTGTTTAAGTTGAAATATAAGATCAGAGAGATGGATGAAGGTATCCATCCGTAATAAGATAAAGCATGGAATATGAGCCCTTCCGAGCCAGAGGAATTAAATTTTGAGTAATTAAGCATTAAACACCTGCTAAATTAAGTCTAATAAAATATAAACATAAAATCTAATAATATAATGCTGTACGCAGCTGGCCACCTCACAAATGATAGAAAATGAATTTTCACAGATGTTTCAGGAGAACGAATTCAAGAAATGAGGCGTTCGCCCCTCTAGCTCGAAAAGTCTCATATGTGAAATGCACAATATTGAAAAATATATAGATATACAAAGAGAATGTCTTTTTCATATAAAATTCATTTATCACATGATTAACAACCAAATTACTTTTTTATGTGATGATAAAAAATTAAAAAAATCAGATACTTCAGGTCAATAGGTTTGAAAAAAAAATTCTTTAAAAAAAAAGTAAGATATATAATAAATTTGTATTTAAAGCTGCTTTGATTGCATTTTATTATTTAAAAATAAGGAATTTTTAAAAATTTTTCTGATTTTCTTAGATTTTTCATAAAGAAAAATATAAATGAGAAATATAGACAGTAAAGTGGTTCTTGAAATTTTAAAATGCAACAGTAATGAAGAAATCGAAAACTTATCTAAAGAAAATAACTCAGTGTGAAACGGTCGTGTATTTCTCTATACCAATTATAACTAAAAAAGAATAAAATCATTTGAAATAAAAAATACTGCAAAATCATCTTTAAATTAAAAATAAAAAAATGGGGGTCGAAATATTATTAAAATGATATATTATTTAATGTTCTGGAATGAAAATGAAATAATAAATCAAATTTATAAATTTTACGAAGAAATTAATGGAGCTTTATTGATGTAAAGCTCTGGATGTTTAGCTACTATGTTGATGTAGCTGCCATCTGGCGGCATCATCATTCAAGGAATCAGATTTCAATGCTCGCTGCCACACTATTCTTTTAGCCATTATAATATCTCCACCTTTACTATAGTAGAAAAAGTGCATCATGGGTAAAACCCAGACAAAGCAAATTGATGAGAAGATCGTCGTGTCAAAAAGATCGTTCAACTTACGTGGCGGCACTATAAATAATCTAAAAACGCCTTTTTGAATAATAATTTAAAATTTTGAGATAATCCGGCTACTGGAGCCTTGTACATGTAAATATTTTGTAGCTGATTGATCAAATAGTGCTTAAATGTGCTGTAATTTATACATTAAAATCTAAAAAAAATACAGAATAATAAATTATATTATTTGCTCTTTAAAATAGTGTAAAAACCCGTTCAGTCGTTAAATCATTGTGTAAATAGTGTAAAAATCCGTAGATGTTGATGTCGTTCAAGGTGAAAGCATTATCGTTAAATCATTGTGTTCACACTGCAAAATTCCCGTAAAATTCCGATAAAGAAAGGGTTACAATTTTTGCCGACAGATGAAGATAGTGTATACATAGGTCCTTTACCGCCGATCCAATTATCAAAATTATCTTCGATTCTTTCTTGTTTCGGTTCATAATCGATGTTCTTGAATAAATAGAATTTATTCTACACTATTTGTTCAGTGCATGGCGGTGAAATTATTTCATTTAATTCTAAAATATTTACCGAAGCGATATTTTTCCGCCATTGTGTAAGCTCAGCCATGAACGACATCAACATCTACAACGCACTGGGTAGCCGATTTTTCTTATTTCTTTTCTGTTAAATGACAGCCAATCATAAAAATACTCTATTTCTATTGCCACCAATCATAGCAACGGAAATGACAATAGCACTTTCTTAGTGGAGAGATAAATTTTCAAATTTCAAAAAGCCTTAAGTGTTAATATCTAAGCAAAAACCTGGAATTTGCTTTTATTAGATTTGGCGAAGTATCGATGATTTTGCCGCCACGATGATTTAACTTCTTATGACCGCGATAAGTATATTGTGCATGCGCGAAATCAAAATATAGCTAGTGTTTATAAAAATTCGTTTTCGTTCTATAATAAAGAAGTCGTTAACGTAAAAGCTTTTTCACGTTTATGATGATTAACGTCACATTCATAGGGATTAATATCTTTTTTTACGTATGGATTATTTTTTGAGTATGCAAAAGAGCAAGTAACACATTTCTCCATGCAAACTCTTATTGAATCCAGGTATAGGAACGCTATCGTCCGCAACTCGAAAATATTTTTGAAGATTCCTAAAACCTTGACCTAACAAGGGAATCCCTCGAACATGTATGTAACAAATTTCCACTAAATTGAAATCTGTTACTCATCTGAAGCTACTATAGATGCTTGCAAAAGAAGAAAGTGCGAAATTTTGTTGTTTTTTTTTTTCAAAATAAACCGCGAAAACGAAAAAAATTTGAGCACACATAGCCATATAAGGACTCCATTGTTAAAGCGGTCTGTGTGTATTAATGCGCTTGACGGAACTTCTTTCTTCAGCTACTCAGCACGAATCCATTTCAGTGGATTTAGACAGCAGACGACAATTGAACGGCTTCTCAAGTTTCTAAACAAACCTAGTTTTTAAAAATAGATTATTATAATTAGCTAATTGCCTTCCAGTAAAAAATGTGTAGAGTAATGTAATTAATAATCATTTCCTTAATTAATTATTTCATTTTATTAAGGAATTCGGTAATCAAACACGGGGCTGGCTTCATGTGCAACGTCGAGTAATATGTTGCGTTAGCGAGGGGGTATGTATCGCGGTGCTTTAAAATTTTAAATAAAAATAGTATTCATGGATGCTTAACTCATCTTATAAATTATTTCGAGACGAATAATTGTACATCAAAATTAAGGTTTTATGCTAAATAACAGTTCTTTAACTACAATTCTTTGGCAACCGCCGCTAAGAATTTTACTTCCCCTCTTATGGCCAAGTTTGTTGAACTCTGCACTTCCACTTCCATAGAGTGCTCTGCTGCCGTCCACGGTGTGCTTGCGCGCAAAACAAAAGTGCACGGATAGGCTATGTGGGATTCCCTTGTAAGTGTGAATGGTCATAAGTAAAAATACACATGTATTAGCTTTTCCTTTTTTCTTTCTCTAGTAGTGGATAGAAAGATAGTTATAATGAAACAACAAACCTGACAGTAAAGAAGATTCAAATGTATATAGATACTGAAACATCACAACGATTCATATACAAAGAGATTCATATGATACTTGATTTGTGGTGAAACCGAAAAAATCCGCTAGTGTCCAACATTTGTTATCATCAACAGCGGCAAAGCTTTTTTTTTTTAATAATTGTATGTAAGAAATTTTCTAAGCTTCCATTAAAAATGTAGGCATTTACATTTCGATTGGTTATTTTAGACAAAAACATTATATTGAATCAAACAAAGACATCGTATTGAATCGATATGACTTCCTTTCGGAGATTTATTTTTTATTCTACACCCTTACAACTTATGAGGTCATAGATACATCCTTTAGGAACAATATTTTCCCACATATTCGTCCCTTTCAACTGCCTGCCCCTTGGAACGAGGGCGTGTATACCTGCACGGTAAAAGTCTCGACCAGCACGTGTATACCTGCCTGCCCCTTTTGAACCCCTGCGACTACCGTCTCTTTGGTAAACTGAAGGAATTCCATCTCGGAACGAAGTTTGAAGATGACGACTCCCTCATTCACGCTGCTAAACAGTGGTTCAAACGTGCAGGTCTAGACTTGCAGATATACACGCCCTCGTTCAGAGGTGGCGTAAAGGCAATTGAAAGGGACGGGCAATATATGAAAAAATGACATGTTGTTCCTAAAGCATGTACCTATGACTTCCATAAGTTGTAAGGGTGTCGAATAAAAAATAAATTTTAAAAAAATATTGTGCATTACTTTTGGAGTAACCCTCGTATTTATTGAAAAAATTTGTATTACACAATTACAAACACTTCTTTCTACTTATTCTAGTAACAGTATGGAATTGTTGTATAAAGTTTCCATTGCAGCCAACTATTTGAACAAAGTTTCCATAGCAATATTATAAAAACGTAAATAATACTAGGTAACAATAAATTGCTTCTTAGGTGAACGTGCCCAATCCTGAATGAATTTAATGTGCTGAACACTAATATCACATTGAAAAGAGTTGCTTGCCTCTCGTTGCAGATATTGAAGGATTGTCTGTTGTATAGGTGTTATCGCGTAATAGACAGCACCTACCACTAGCAGAACCACACAAAACCATCACTCCTCCTTTACACATCAAGTTCGGCCTTGTAAAAAAATTGATAAAGGCCGTGGATAAGAATAGACCAGCATTCAAGTACTTGCATGAAAAAATCCCTCCACTCAATGAAGCCATTTTTCTGGGGTCTCAGATTAAACAGCTCCTCAGAGACCCCAACTTTGAGGAACTTCTTAAGTAAAAGATGTTTGGGATGAGTTCTATCAAGTGGCAGCAAACTTCTTGAGCAATGACAAGGCTAAAAACTACAAGGATCTCGTTGAAGATATGTTGGCTTTCTTTCACGCATTCGGCTGCAATATGCCCTTAAAGATCCACATTCTTGTTTCCCACTTGGAATTCTTCCCTGATAACTGTAGGCAGGTCAGTGATGAGTACGGCAAACGTTTCCATCAGGACATCGCCAATATGGAGCAACGGTACCAGGGTGAAAGGTCCACGTCAATGCTGGCTGACTTTTGTTGGACGCTCATCACACATGTTCCCCACGAGGTTTACAACGACAAGCCGAAGAAGATTAGGTATTCTTAACATGTATTTTCAAAAACGCATACACATTACTAAGAAACCGTTGCAATGCAGTTTTTTCTTAGTCATATTTGTGTTCAGCCCAATAAATTCATTAAGAAATTATTATTTTCATCTCGGAAGCATCAGTTTTTTTTTAAAAATTTTGTTGCCCAGTGTAATAAATCATAGAAATTAAACTCTATTCCCATTTCTATCAGGTGTTAATTCCCTGGTCATTTATTAAGAATATTATCAAAATCTATCTGAATGTAATTTAGAAACTAATTCGCTGATGCTTGTTTTCATATAATTTAGAAAGTTATTGATATGTAAACAATTGTGTAAATGCCATATTCAATGAAATAAATAGATCTCTCTCCTATTTTTAAGCACGATATTAAGTACAGTAAACCTGTTCTATATACGTGTATAATGAATGCCTTTGATCTCATCCTTACATGCATTTAATCACAAAATGTGTAGAAGTTAACCTTGAAGACAAATCTATCAAATGCATTAAAAGGGAGGAGAGGGGAAAGATTAAAGCTTAAAGATCTATGCTCATTTAAAGTAGAAACAAATCAGGCAACCGAAATGGCCAGGACCGATAGGACTTTTATTTTATTTTTAAAGAAGCCTTTAGTGTTAAGATTAGATGAGGTTGCTAAGGAAGCCTCTGGTTGCTAAGCAAGGCATACTTCTAAGGGAAATGCATTGTATAAACTGAATAAAGCTACCTGGAAAGTTTAATGCAGAAAGTAGAAATTCTCTATAGATTAGAACATATAAGAATCCTTTAATTTGTAAGCATTCCAGTTTAATGAAATAAGCGTTAATTGTTGAAGCGTTCTGTGTTTGTGTGAATTCTTTTTTCATAAACAATTGCTAACGCTTTTCTACGTAACCATCTACTATTGAAGCGAACGATTAGCTACTAGCTATTATTAAAATTTGCCTAACACAAATTAACTCTTGATAATCTAAGGCGTAAGTAATTACATGCCATATCTTAGCATTAAAAGTTTCCAATGGTTCAATAATGTTATCATTAAAGCACGCATCATGGAACCAATTTCGACTATCATTAATTTTACGTTATATATATTTATGACGCATCATTCCAAGTTGTTTGATATATTACATGCCATATTTTAGCATTGAAAGTTCTAATGAACCATAATAGTTCTACTAAATCCAGGTTCCTTTGAACCAATTTTGACTATCATTAATTTTACGATATATTCATTCATTACACATTATTCCAAGTTGTGTGATATGCTACATGCCATATTTTAGCCTTGTAAGTTCCAATGAAACTTAATGGGTCCTCTAAACCAGCTGCCTTGAAACCAATTTCAACTATCATTAATTTTACCTTATATTCATTCATGACATATCATTCCAAGTCGTTTGATATATTACATGCCATATTTTAGAATTGAAAGTTTCCAATGGTTCAATAATGGTATCATTAAAACACGCATCATGGAACCAATTTCTACTATCATTAATCTTACATTACATTCACAGATGGCACGTCATTCCAAGTCGTTTGATATATTACATGCCATATTTTAGCATTGAAAGTTCCAATGAACCATAATGGGTCCACTAAACTAGCTGCCTTTGAACCAATTTCGACTATCATTAATTTTACGTTATATTCCTGCATGACACATCATTCCAAGTTGTTTGATATATTACATGCCAAATCTTAGCTTTGAAAGTTTCCCCTGAACGAAACTGGTTCCATGAAACCACATACCATTGAACCATTTTTGACTATCATTAATTTTACGTTAATATTCAATCATGACATGTTATTCCAAACTGTTTGATATAATACATGCCATATGTTAGCATTGAAAGTTTCCAGTGGACCATAATGAAGACCATCACGAATCTTCACTAATTCACAAGCCTTTTCTCTGCTTTAGCTATGGAATGCCAAAGAGAACAGCATTTGGCAGTGCACAGGCCATTTATACATGGAATTGTATAGTGAAAAACGTGGTCCACGATATTATTTGTGACCTTTTGAACCGGAAGTAGTTCACCGATTTTTTTTCCACCAACGAACTCAGTCTTCCGATTTCCCTAAGTTGTCGAATGGCGAAAACGGAAGTCGAAAATTCGGAAGCGTTAAAAGCTAGAGCACCAACAAACAGATAGACAGACTGACAGACGCACATTGTGAAAACATAAGTACCTATCGGTCCTAATAAGTAGATTTATAAAAGGTTATATTTTTATTTACAAATGCAAGGTCATTCGGGTTGTCAAGCATCGAAACGCCTCAATGCCAACTGCCACGCCTTCCAAGTGATGGCTAATGGACATCAAACTTCGAGGATCGATTCAGATAACAATAGACAATAAATATGCAATCTTCTAGCTTTTCCCCTATCATTGTTTAACATACATGTATATGGAAAAATTTTAAAGTCGATATTTTGCAAAATCGGAAATTTTTGAAAACACTAAATTTCCAAGTTTAAATATAATGTATTCGAACTTAAATGTCCTGAGTTATAACTGAAATTGTAGTCATTAATATAAGGAGTGTTCAAATTAAACCCGCTCAAATCGAGTACGTGTTGTAAGAAGAAGGCATGGAACAGGAAACACAAGCAAATAGAAAAAGTCGTATTTAATGAACACTATTAAGGGTGGTATCAAGTTTCGGGTTTAAGGTTGAGGTAAGGAAGGTTTGTTCCTCGAAAATCCAGTTTCAAGGTCCAAACTGTCCTTACCGTCTTCACTGCGTCAAAATTTTGATGTGTAAGGCGAGATTTCTCCTCAGCATCTTAAGGTAGCTATTCAGCTATTCAGGTACCTTAAGGAGCGTTTTCTCCTCAGAACGAGTAAATTCAAAATGGACGACCTCTCTCGCTTCGAAAGACGGTGCCGTGGTCGACATCGTTTAGATTTCCTCCGAGAAATGTGATTGTGAGATCGCATTAAACTATGGAGCGTTTAGACCAAGAAGAATTCAAGTAGAAATATCGGCTGGCAAAAGAAACTGTTGTATCAGTATCAGTTATCAGGGAAATCGGCGATAGCATTAGTGGAACGCGGGACTCCCCGCGTTTTTCAGCTTCTCATCACCTTGCGTTTCTTCGCAACAGTAAATAAACTGTTCTTGTGTAATAAATAGATTAAATAAATCTCTATTAGATTTGAGAAAAAATAGGAAGTTACTCTCTTTCAAATACATAAATTATATTTTTAAGGTTGCTTCCAAATCGTAAACGGCGATATAGGCCTACTTGCCACAGTCGACGATAACCAACGAGTTATCAAGCGAGTGGCAACGGCGTTGGGGAAGCGATGGCCGGCCGGCTCGTATAATGTTTCCCCAGCAAGACGGTAGTGGTTGGCATGATGGGTGGGAGGTTACAAGATATTATGTTCGTACAATGAAATAATAAAAAATTATTATAAGACAGAACTATATGTAAATGTATTTTCGGAAGAAGCGGCTAATAAAGCAAAGCATCTGCAATAAAATGCTCACTTTGTTAATTTTCCAGTTGAAAGCATTTACGTTTTGTCCAGTTCTTTTTGTCAAGTACATAAACGCCACATTTTGTGCTCGGCACATAAACCGAAGTTAAAACATTTCAGACAATTTTTATTTTTTCTTTAATCAATTTTCTTTTTAATCTTATTGGATCGCAAATATTATTCAATCCTACGTTTGATGCTTTTTGAGATAATTTTAATTAAAAAATTGAAATCGTGAGATTGTGGCCGTATCACAATCTATTAAAGATTTCTGTATATTAGTACAGACAATATAAACTGTCCTGTTAGTGATTATTTTATTATAATAAATTTATTAATATAATTTGTTTATTATATATCCATCAACAATTAAGTTCGACCGGTGAAAAATTTTCTTTTTTTCCAGCCATTAGAAAAAAAATTATCAGTCAAGAGAAAACATTCATCTGACAAACATTCATTTCACTGCGTTTACATGCACATTTTCGATCCGGATCGAAAGACAAGTTTCAAGTTAATCCTGCAAAAAGTGGCATGTAAACAGGCTTCAACACCCCGATCCGGATCGAGTTCAATCCCGTCGAAAGAGGTGGTTTGAAACCAGGGAAGCATGCCTCAGAAAAGGGGTCAACCCAATATTAATATCCGGATCGAGTTTAAATTTGCTGTTTGGTTGAAAGAAAAAATATAGAAAATTTTAGCTAAAATAAGTTCTTGGTTTATTTATACCTCAACACAATAAATATCTAGAAATAAATAAATGAATAATTTTTAAAATACATTACATGTTTAAAATTTTTTTTTTGTAAACTTTTTTATCAAAATGTCATTTTTCCTAATTAAAAATTTTCAAATTGTCAATCAAATTGGAGATATATATATATATATATATCAAAATTTAATTTAATAATTTTTTTTATCAAATTATAATTTTCAAATTAAATATTATATTTATGTCAAAAATTTCAATTTAACAATTTCTATTTTATTAAATTATAATTTGATAATTATTTATAATAGTTATAATTGTAATTTTATAATTTTTATTATTTAATACAATTAAATAAACAATTAAATTGAAGTTTTTGATATAAATCTAAAAATTAATTTGATAAAATCTATTAAAATTATGTTTTGATAAGAATGTATAAAATTATATTTTGATAAAAATAAGTATAAAAAACTTAAACATGCAAATGCATTTTAAAAGTTATTAAGGATTATTATGTTGAGGTAAATAAATCAAAAACTTGACATATAAATAACATTATAGTTAACATTATAAATAACCTCAACCTTATTATTTATATATAGAAAATTTTAATTGAAAACAAAATTTAAAGAAAAAATCAATAATTACAAAATGTATTGATTGTCAATTATATTTCCAGGCGATAATAATGAGAAAATTTTAAAAAATTGAATTTCAGCCGTATTTTAGAGGAAGCGTAATTCAAATGATAAGGTCGACTGAGCCAAAAATGGCGGATTTTGTAGCAGATGACAAAGTCGGGCGTACTTTCCTAATCTAGAGCTTTACCCACAGGGCATCTTATCGGACTCGATCCGGATAGAGTTAGATGCATGTAAACGCGAGGCAATTTTGGATTAACTCAAGTCGATCCGGATCGAAACGTGCATGTAAACGTAGTGAAGGGACATCTTACAAAAGGGTTGCTAACCAAAATTTCGCATCTGGTTGTGATTTCTAACTTAAAAATAGAATCAAGTATCCCGCGCGCATAGGTTGCTTAGCAACGTGACGCTTTCCCCGCTAAAGTTTCGTCATTTCTGTTAAAAATACTCTCAAACCAATAACTAGTTTTCTCAAGGAGAGGTTGAAGGGCTCCTCGTGTAAGGAGGGAAAGAAAATGGAAGCTTGAACGGAATCGAAGTTTTTCGAGGAGACCTTGTTCCTTCCTCGAGGAGGAGAAACCGTGATACAACCCTAAGATACATTCTACCCAAATACCCAAGTTCCTGCCAAGGCGAGGCAATTTTTTTCTGACCTACGCTTGAGGGCGCTACTGTAGCACGATGTGAGATATTTCCACTTCAACACGTGTATTCCTTCATAGTTTGGTTCACTTTTAGAGCCAAAAATCATGTACTATTGCTGTATCATCAATTACTGGCAATAGAAAGATGCATGGGGAATGTTTTGAAGTGCAGTCCAATTTATGGGGATTTGGTGTTGCTCGTTTTGGAAGAAATCAATAATAAGGTTTCCAAATTCCCTATTGGATGCAACACCCACCAAATTGACATCTTAAAATTTGTGACAAAATTCTACATTACAATAAGAATGCATTTTTATATTAGATCTATAAACGGAGGAAACAAACACATTGAAAAACAAAAAAGCCACCGAAAATTGTCAAAATTATAGAAAATAAAATGTTTGAATTGTCACTTGATTTTGTATATATGTTTAGACACCACTTATTTAAAAAATGCAGTAAAATAAAAAACATAATAAAGAAAATACAAGAGTAAAACATTAAAATAGCATACTCCTCAATGTAAATACACAATAAGTTCTACCTACATGGCACCTCTGTCACGTGGGAGAAAAACGGTGCCAAAATCGTTTCATGGATAGGGTTGAAGACTTGTGTACCTGGATAGAATGTATCTTAACAGTATTGTACGCACGTTTCTCAAAAGACGTCATCCATGGCGTTTAGGGAGACGGGAAATTACGTTCGCGAACATAATTTAAAACATAATTTAATTCTTTAAAATCTTGATAAATTCATTTGGTTGCAATCTAAGAAATTAAAGTTGTGCAGAACCAATATAAACTAAAATAGTGAAATGTAAACAATAATGATTCAAACACAGCAAAATAAATGGCAATAAAGACTGTGTCTGAAAAGTCTGACCATTGCCGATCGCAACTGACGAAATCGCATGATATAATAGCAATTTTACGTCCCTGATCTTTTTTTTTGTCATTCAAAGTTTATTGTTAAAACAATACTTCCTTATAGTAATCAATAGTGCCAATGGTCAATCGTGAACGTATCAATTATTGATATGCAAAAACTTATAAGCTACTGCCGAATATTAATAGAAGTAACAGTAGGAACGAAAAAAATATCATCGATACAAAGCTAGAAATTATAATAATTCAAATTTTGTTTGGATCATGTTTGATAAAGAAGATTATGGAAGCAAGAATTTTTTAAAATTAGGTATTAACAATTGAATGCATTTAAATTTACCTATTAGCCTTAGAAATAGCTTTATGTCATTGATAAATGGATCACTTGATTAATCAAAGAGAGACTATAGAATAATAGTAAACATTTCCAGTATATATTGGAATGTTGCATATATTATAGAGATAAAAATATTACATCAATATATTGGTACGATACGAATCTAATTAACCTCAATAACCATTAAATCAGTAATGACATCACTTGCGAATAGTCTATAAAGGACAAACGCCCTCTCATGATTACTTAGTGAACTAATACGCCATAAAAAACAAAGAAGAAAGTCATACCTGCGAGGGACGAAGGCGATGGCAGAAGACTTTCCAATCTGCACAGGATTAGAACAACAGACATTAGGAGCAGCCGCGGCAGCGCAAATGTTGGCATTCTGGCCGTCGTTGTGAGCGACGCTTCGGTTGCACTTCTCCCTCGCAACTCCGAGGAAAGTCGCGCAAGAGTAGTGAGCACCCACCGGGGGTAGAGCGACGAACGAGCGACGAAAGCTTCGGGTGGCAACGTGATTGGCGGCGCACGATCAGTTAAAAGAGAACAACTCTCGATACAGTGACACTGTCGTGGAGTACGCCGCAACGAAAATAAACGAAAGGGTAAATGAACGTGACATGGCAGATGGGACAAATTTATTTTAAAAAATTCTTTAGCGCTTAATACTTGAAGACAACGCATTATGTTCTAAAATTAAAGTCTATTTTAAAAATTAAAATTTATAAATATTTTATAATCAAGCATTCCTTCCTTTCACTAAGTGTCGCAGCTGAACACTGCCTATTTCACATTTTTTTAAGATCAATTTAATATATTTGTCATAGATTATAATTAAATGCAAAAAAAAAAATAATAAAAAAATAACGATCATTAAGAAGGACTACTTTAAGAACCAAATTTTGAGCTAAACTCGTTTCGGGTTTAGCGAGATAAGTGGATTGAAAATATAGAAAAAGTTATTTTATATATTCGTATAATAGATTCGATTAGGCTACAATAAAGTAATCAAAACATTAAACTTCATCAGAAGAAATTTTAATGAATTTTTAACAGTAATAAAATTAAACAAGAGCGATATATAATAAGAAAATTCTGAGCAAGTATACGGATTTCTGTCCTATAATTTAATAGCGTTTATTTCAACAATTTTTCGATTGTACCCACTTCTTCACTGAACATGCAATTAAAAAGGCACTTGAGAAAAATATTTTTCGCTGCCTGTCTTCAATCTGATACATCGCTCGGTATGGCAATATCAATGAGCCATATTTTATTTATCTCGACAACATTTATGTCTGATGTGGCCGGCCAGATGTCTGTATATTTGAATTCTCAAGACCCACAAAACCTTAACCTCCTCATTTACAAGAATTTTCGTTAAATTTCTGACAATTTCCAATGGATGATTTTAACAATTCTGACATGACGTTGCAAATAACCAGTCTCAAATTTTGATGCATCCACTGAATAAGTGGTCGACTGTTTCAACTTTCTCATTGAAAATGGGTATTTGCTGTTGTTGGTTATACACTGAGTGACCAGATTCATCATTACCACTTGACATTTGTAGGCAAATTAGTTATGAATTCGCACTGAAGTTGCTAGAGGACCAGACCATTATAAATAGGGAAGCAGGTTGTTTACCACGACAGTAGAAGTGATTTGTTTCTGAAGATATGAGTAAACGACGCGATTTAACAGCCCTTGACCGTGGTCTGATTATTGGAGCTCGGAGCCATGGAACGAGTATCAATAAAACAGCTGCATTTGTTAAATTTTCAAGAGCAGTTATTGTTAAAGTGTTTAAAGACTGAACTGTCAGCCGGAAAACTGGGTTGAACGTGCCAGTTGTAGCCGTCAGCGACTAGTCAATGTTCGGGCAGAACGGAGAGTGGTAAGACTGGTACAAGACAATATAAGGACAACAGTGCATCAAATTACTGCAGATTTTAACCAGGGATCCTCTCAAATGATCTCTCAACGCACTGTTCTCCGTACAGTGCATCGTTTGGAATATACACCATATTGCCATTAATGACCGGACACTTTCGATTTTAGACGTTTTGTCGAATATCTAGAAAAATACTTGACGAAGTATCCTGTAATTTCAGAGGTGTAAAAAGGATGTTACACCTCATATATTTCCGCGAAGGTTTTCTCCCGAAGGCAAATAGGGGACCAGCAAAGAAGTGAACCATAAAATAATGTTTGGAATCACCCTGTAAAAAATAATGCTTGAAATGCATTGTAGCTGTAGCATATGCTTAAGAAGTTTGTTTTACTTTTCTGTGTTCATTTGTATGAGAATAGCACGTATATTCATGGAGATATAAAGGTTTCTTTAAAAAGGTCGAAATGTTTTCGTAAGATTTTTGTTTATAACACGCAAGATTTTCAACCCAATGCAATGCCATTTACAGAAAACTT
>JAHWFO010089981.1:56028-71420 GCA_023313115.1 Rhysida immarginata | reverse complement strand
CCACAACTTCCTATTCATTGGATTCATCAAAATTGACATATCTGCTTCGGTTCAAAAAATAAAAGGGGGGGACAGACTTATGGACCACCCTGTATACTAGCAGACTCGACCGCCATTACGGAGCCCACTTGTAATAGTAATGCATGCTATAAGAGCGAGGATTTTTATTTTACTGGTTAAACTCTTTTCAAAAATAACTAAAATTGGAAGAAATGGAAAGAGCAGTGTCAGGTTAGTATATGCATGTGCGATGGAAGGCTATTATTAGCAACATTTCGAAGAAATTTTAATATTTATATGTCAAAAGAGCATAATGTTGCCTCATCTCGTTTTGAGAGAGTGATATAAATGAAGCTAGAAACGTATCTAGCGATTCGCGTTCTGTATTCCCCTTGCGACTCGCAAGGAGATTACACATGTTTCTAGCTTGTATGGCTATGTATGCTGAATTTTTTTTGTTTTCGCGGTTTATTTTGAAAGAAACACAATGTCGCACTCTCTTATTTTGCAAGCATCTATAGTAGCTTCAGATGAGTAAAATATTTCAATTTGGTGGAAATCTGTGACATACATGTTCGAGGGATTCCCTTGTAAGTTCAACAATTTAATAACTCAGGTTCTATAACACCTAGGGTAATGAAGTTTGGGGAAATGATAGGGTACATAAAATTTTGTATAGCATTAAAATTTGATCGAATTCCAACGAGTAGTTTCAGAGTTATGTAGTCTAATCTTACAGGTTTATGAAATCTCTCCGAAATCTTTAGAAATCCCACAAACTTCAAAATCTTAGAATCACTTGAAAAATCTGGGGGTTTTTAAATCTCGTACATCATTTCAAAGAATGTCGGGCCCCTCGCTTCGAAACCATTCGAACAACGAAAGTTGTTTAATCAAAGTACTCACGTGAATTGGTACCATGTATTCCGCTGATTGATGACTGCAAGGGCAGTCGAAATGCGCATGCGGGTTATTAAACTTTTATGTCGACAAGAGGTTATGTTTTCTTCTGTGTCTTTATATTTATCCGCAGTTACTCGGTTTTTCCAAAAACACGTAGGGTGTGTCTAAAAAGTTCAACCGGTCGCGACCAGTCAAAGCCCGTCACAAAGCTCATTTTGGAGCCACCAGTGACTGACTCGAAATTTTGACTATGTCCGATCGACGCGGGAACGATACAGGCATACGTAGCTGGCTTTATTCATTTTAAATTTTCTCCCGATTCGGACGACCCTCGATTCATATCGCGACCGGTCGCGCTAATTGCGACCGGTAATCCAAAGTCATCGTTCCCGCGTCGATCGGACATAGTTAAAATTTCGAGTCAGTCACTGTTGGCTCCAAAATGAGCTTTGTGACGGGCTCAACAGTGAGTGAACTGTTGGCTCCAAAATTTCGCGACCGGTCGGACTTTTTAGACACACCCGTACTAAACTGCTTTTACAAAAGATTTTGAAAGTCAGACTTTAGAGAATCATCTTAAGCTTAAAAAAACAAGATACTTCATATTAAAAAAAATCAATTGAACACACAGTTTCATCAGCTTGAGGTGGAAATTATGCATAATACAGGGCAAGTCAAAAGTCTGTTACCCCCCATACAATTTCAAAACGAGTAGAGATACAACAAACTTGTTGCAGGCAACATATAGGAAGTTAGGTAAGAGATAAACAATGCTGGTGTCAAATTTGATCTTTGACCTCGAACTTTGCAGATTGTAACTGTAACAGTTACAGGTAGAGAACAATTTCAAACAAATTACCAACTGTACAGTTGTAAAGCTCAAAACGCTGATTTTAACAATAAAAAAAAAGGAAGAAAGGAAAAAAAAGATTTAAAATAAGCACTACCGCTGGCTCGGTGGCCGAGAGCGTTAAATCTTGCCGCTCTCGCCGGGCATAAATGCTTGTGTAAGATGCACATCATTTCCACCGCTTCTCTGTGCACTGCCATCAAGAACTGAAAGCATAGGATTATGATAAACGTATGGAGTTTTGCAACTGGCTTCTATGTTGTGTTGAAGAAACTCCTAGTTTGTTAACTATGTTCTGTGGTCAGACGAGGCCCAGTTTTCCTGAGATGGAGTAGTACCAAACAAAACCTTTATTACTGGGCAGAGGTGAACCCCCAATGGCTGCGAGATGCAACACATCAGCAGAAGTGGAGAATAAATGTGTGGTGTGGACTACGGAATGGCATCTTGGTGGGACCTATTTTTTACAATGGTTACCTTACAGGAAGGAGTAAGGTACACAGAAAAGATTTTGTATGGCTTCGTCTCAGACTTTTTAGACAACTTGCTTTTAGTGCAGTTCCGCCGCATGTTGTTCTAGCATGATTGGGTACCTCCATATCTTGCAGCCATTGCACGACAACGATTGGGTTTATTTTTAATTTCTTTTTATTTTGTTAAAATCAGCGTTTTGAGCTCTGTAACTGTGCAATTGGAAATTTTTCTCTACCTGTGTATCGGTTACAAAGATACAAACTGCAAGGCGCAAAATTCGAGGTCAAAGGTCAAAATGACACCACCATTTGCACCATTTTTAACCCCTACCTAACTTCCTACATGTTGCCTGCAACAGATTTGTTTTGAAATTCTTCCTACATGTGGCTTTTGACTCACTCTGTTTATTGATAGACCGTAACTGAATATTAAAAAAGTTTTTAATTACACACATAAATTTGAGAAAATAATAGGGTATATACACTGTGTATACCGTTAAAATTTGATCGATTTCTAACGAGAAGTTTCCCAGTTACGCTTTCACCGCGTAACGCGTGCTCACTTGTGAGTACTAACCAACACGTCTTACGATGTTGACTGCGGAACTCGGAAACTACTCGTTAGAATTCGATCAAATTTTAACGGTATACACAGTTGTATGTTCGCTATTATTTTCCCAAATTTCATCTTCCCAGATGTTATCGAACCTGAGTTATTAACTTGTTGATCTTGGTGGTCGCATTTTTATGTCTGTTCAAATTCGGACCCATGTTCATAGGAACGTTTTTGCTCAGAATCATTCATACTACCTTCCCTAAATGTTTGTACGTTGAGATTTGAATCACCCTGTATGTTGATTTTCCAAAAATTTTTAAAATGTTTATTTTTAATTTATTTCAATTAAAAAATCTGATGCACTTTGAAATGTTCCTAGCAGAAAATTAGAAACTAAATTTTTGATGTACGTAACAATTTTTTGTCATAAATTTTACAATTCATACTTGTAGGTATTTTGTAGCTTTCAATTGTTTCTCACTTTTGTTTGCAACTTACTATCACATTTCCATGTATTATAAATAAGCGTAATTTCAAATAGTTATTTTTGTAGATCTTTACAGAGTGAATATTAAAACAACAAAAATTTAAGTAATTCTCACACTTTGTACCTATTTCATTTCAGTAAAAAATAGTATGTAGTTAAAAGCTTTTTTTAATAGTCAGTATGTGTGATAGATCGTATCAAGCTGATGAAACTGTGTTATAATGAATTTTTTTAATATGAAATATTTTGTTTTTTAAAGCTTAATATGATTCTCTAAAATCAGGCTTTCAAAATGTTTTGTAAAAGCAGTTTAGTACGTGAGTATTTTGTACGTATAACAAATTTCATTCTTCGAGTGGATGGCGTGAGTGATTCTTTAGCGAGCGAGCGAGGCAGCGAAGGCTGCGTTCGTTTATTGAGCGAAGCAAAAACGAGCTCTACATGAGCGCTCACTTAGCTCTTGGGGGGCGCTGCTGTAGTTTACGAACGACTTTGACGATTTCAAGGGTCTTTGTCATTAGCGCTCAGGCAACATGGCTGTCAACAAGAAACTTATTTCCGAAGCGATTGCTTTTGCGTATTCGTTTTTATTCCCTGAAGATGAATAAAAAAGATTTTTTGTGTGTTTGTGAACTTGAATCAAGAAACTTCTTTATAATTTATACATACATAAAATATATTCCAATTTACATAATTATAAATTGATTATTATCTTTATTTTTAAAAATGAAAATTGTACAAAAAAAAAAAAAATTGCAGAAAATTGTCTGTTCTTCCCCCCCTTTTGATATCTATAATCTAAGAAATAAAGGGTCTTGATATAGAAACACTAATTTCTTTTATATGTATTTGATAGAATATAAAAATGAATAAAAAAATGAAATTGCCGTCAGTTAAAGTTAAAACTTTCTGGTCTTTAGCTTCAGCTTTTGCTTTCTGCCATCTTGTTTTCGTGATCTTCTCTGTCGAGAGCGAACTGAGCGAGGATAAACTTCGCTCAGTTAGCTCGCGAACGCTCTCGAAGAGCGAGATTTTACGCTCGCCAACATTTTGGTGAGCGAAGAATTTACGAACGAATTTGTACTGAGCGCCCTCTGAGCGCTCGGTAAGCGCTCAATAAACGAACGCAGCCGAAGTGAAACGAACGGATAACGCATGCTTTGTGGTGACGTCATGCGCAGAAGCGTCGTTCTATTGGTTGATTTTGAGGTACATTGCTTATTCTTGCTGCAAAAAGGAAATTCGCCAATGATGTGAATAAAAGAACTGGATTGCGCGCGTGAAGCTATCTCCCATTCAGCCGAGCGTACAAGAGTTTCCCTGACAAAAATAGTCCAGCGATCTGAAATGTGGGAGAAAAACCTCTTTGAACACATTGTGGGATAGTAATAGCTAACCGATTTGAAGATAATATTAGCAGAAAATTAAATTATTTTTTCATGCAGTAACAAAATACGTGTTTGTACTAATGTTAATCTTTCATTTAATGACATGAAAATTGTTTGTTTTTATAATATTTTATTTTTTTTCGATTACTGTAATTGAGTAAACTTTATTCGCAGATTCGGAAAAATTTACTGAATTTTACAATTACAATCGGTAAACTTTATCTGAACAAATTAACTTAGAACAAAATTTAGAATTTATAGGTAAATTTATAGGTAAACTTTTTGTGATAATGTGATAATACATCGTGGACAAAATAATTCATACTTACTTGTTAGTAGTACCATGGTTATTAGAAGTTAGTGGTTGGTCAACTCCTCCTCAAAAGGCTATTAGCGCCAAAGGAGACCACGAGATGGCATTGAAGGGCACTAGTAGTCTATTTTTAATATATGTAGAAGCTGAATTAAAGCAATTTTTTTTTATTTTTTTAAATTTTATTTCAATTTACATAATCAAAAAATTTAACTTAGGGAATATAAAATACAGAAGACAATCTTGCAATTCAGAATAATTTTTAAAGGTATTTTTTAATGTCCACGAACATTTTTTTGTCATTACAATTTAGATAAAACATCTTATATTTAATTAATAATAAATATATTTTTTAAAATTATAAAAAAAATTGTAATTGCTGAATAATAATTTTTAATTGCTGTTGGAGATATCTTCAGGAGATGAGAACACTGCTTCTAATTTTCTCTCTAGACATTGAAGTTGTTGAGATTCTGCCGATATTGAAGATCTGCTTAGATTTTTTAATTTTAATAATAACTGTATTGGTGTGTCTTCAACATTTGCTTTTCGTGGAGGTTTCACTAAGTTATAAACTGACAAAATTCGGTAATGTACAAAAAATGAGATGGTGTAGAGTTATCAACACCACCGCCCATTTGTCTTATCATTCCAAAAAACCTCTGACATAAATTTTTAAAAAATAAATTAAAAAATTCATAAAATCATAAATTAAATAAGCAATCATTTCTTTAAATTCAAATTCCTTATGAATTTAACTATACCTCCAGGGGATCTTGGTTAAACTTTGCACTTAGAACATAACTGAATCCTTCTTTCAGCAAGGTACGAGAAAGAGCTACCACACTTTCGAGGGTGATTTTAAGTCCATCGCATGTTTGCTTGCTTATAAAATATTTTTTTTCCTCATTTGGCAGTTCTGAATTATATCTTTCCCATTGTTTTAGCCATGTTAGGAAATCCTGGATTGCCTGTATTAAATGAAACCAAATTAACCAAGGTTGAATGGCTTTTTTTTCATATTTTATAAGAACAGTTAATGCCTTAGACTTAATTTATTGCATTAAGTGATCTGAAAAGTCAACACCATTCTTAATCTTAAAATATAATTCTATAATCTATGAAGTCACCACAGCTTTTACCTGTATATAAACTCACAGTTAATTTTTCTGATCCTTCTCGGATAGCATCTTTTGGTAGTTTAATGTTCAAAATATCAAACAAAGAGTTAATTTTTCTTGTAAATTCAATTGTCCCTTCACAAGACTGAAAATTGGAATTACCAATATCCTTGTGGAATTGTAAGCCATCGGCAACAGATTTACTGAAAAGCTAAGTGAAAATGACTTATATTAGAACTAGTAATCTTTAGAAGGTTTCAAAAAAAAATTAGTAAGTTTTCATGTTCAGAAAGAATAAAACTTTACATCTTACCTGGACTGCAAGTTTTACAGACATTTCTGAAAACTATTGGGAAATATATATGCTGGCGACAGTTTTGGAACAATTCTTAAACCACTGTTAAGCTTTTCTTCCTCCTTCCATAAAGAAACATAATGATTGTGATGGACTTCTTTGTTATTGGGAAGCTGTAAATAGAAATATATTTTATGATTGTGATAGTGAATTAAAAAAAAAAAAAAAAAAAAGCAAATGTAAAAACAAGCATTAGATTCACATTACTCACCTAAAATATTCTTGATTTTATCAAATTATTGCGCATACACTTAATCAAATGTGGATAATCCAGTAATACATGTATATTTCCATTATGGTAATTGATCCATTATGGTCAGTAATACAGGACTATTTCCAGGATAGATACAATTATATACGAACAGAAAAAGGCATAATTAATGAATTAACAACAAAAGGAATAATGCAGGGTTCGGCAGTGAGTGTTTTATTTTATGCTGTGGCGACTGCAGGAATATATAGCCTACCGTTAAATATGGAAATAGTGTCCTATCTAGACGATAGCTTTCTTATGAAAGCATATGAACTTGGAGAGGCTCAAAAAGCGAAACAAGAAATAGAAAATGATATTGAAATGCTGTCAAGTTGGTATGCTTCTAGAGGTTTAACGTTAAACAGGAACAAAACAAATATAATTTGTATCTCAAAAGAGAAGAGTGCTCCAACAATATCATACAAAATATTAGGAATTAATTATGACAGCAATCTTAATTTCCAACAACATATAGAAATGCTGATTATTAAATTAAACAGGAAATGGCTATAATCTTAAAAGCAAAAATATTGCCAACGATGGAATACGCGATAACAATTTGGACAAATACAAATAAAAACCTGCTGAAGAAAATTAAAACAGCATACAAAAATGTAGTAAGGGAAGCCTTTTCGCTGAATAGATATGCATCGATTACCGAATACTGTAATAAAAATAATATTCCAACTTTCAACACTGTAATAAAGAAAGCTAAACTAAAAGAAATCTATAAAGGATTAACAGATGAAGCACATCCAATAGCCTATTTGAGAAATTGGATGGCAGACCCGTTGAAAGTACGGCAATGTCGAAGTTATAAGATAGAGTTAAGCAAGTCAATATCATCATTTATAAGAAATAAATTTCCATATGATACAATCCTAGAATGGAATGAGATGCCGTTAAATTTGAGGAAACAGATGATAAACTGTGATAGTGAAATATGTGTAAATCATGATAAACATGTAAGAAATATAATAGAAAGCTATGTTATGGAACAACAAATGAGAGAAAAAGGAATGCTTTGACAAATCTCCCAAAAGGGAGGCTACAATAAATTAAATTAAATTAAAATTTCTTTCTCCGTCAAAAGGATTAATGAATTTGGTTATGCCTTTGGATGCAGAAATTCCCAAGAGGTTAAGCATGCTTTTATTTGTGGTACTCCCATCACATACTGTTGCATAGACGAGAGCACCACTTTTTTCTAGACAGATGATGCACTGCAGTAATAATTTGACCAATATGCTGGCAGGTGTTGCACCACATAACAAAAACAAGCGATGGTTTGCTTCCACTGTCCCATAAATGGCTGAAACATGAAAACCAGAGCATGATCTCCATCTTTTACTTTATCAACTTCTCTTGTATATTCCCCATAATCAACTCGTCCAATGACAGTGCTGTTGTTTTGAAGAGAGACGTGAGGAAGAATTTTCATCTCGTCCCACAACAAAATTCCTTTCCTCTCGATTTCGGGAATAGCTTGTAACTTTTCTTATAGGATATCAAACATATTGGCATCAAATCCAAAGGAAGGCTTCATTCCCCTTACATATGATTGTAGAGAATTACGAGAAGGAAGGGGCATGTATTCATTGATTCTTAAAAATTCATATAATCCAGAGGATCGTATAATCCATTCCATACTGTATCTTATTCCTTTTTTGGACTCTAATTTTGCTGTTTTAACAAATTCTTCAATCATTATCTTTTGACGAGGAGGAATTTTTTCAAGTATTTTCTTCAAATTATTGTTTTGTAAAGTGGTATTCTCTCTTAATAATTGTCGATTTTTAAGTCGAAGGCTTATGATGGTGTTCTGTAATTGTTTGTTCCTTGCTTTCAAATTGCTTATTTTTTTCTCGGAATCTAATTATTTGGGAAGAGCTGACTGCACTGTGGTTGTCATACAGTGACGTGGACCTCACTTCTCCTGTGAACAAATAAGCATATATTAATGAACGCCTAAACCCGATAGAATGACCAGTTTAATATCTTATGCAACCTATAATATGTCATCAAGATTATTACCTTTATTACTATCACCTCCCACGGCATTTGGGAGCACCTCAGTGCTGAAATCGAAGCACTCTGATTGCTCTGCACCTGTAGCAATGCTTAAATCTGGTAGTACAGTGGCGTTCCGATTATCCAACACAAACGGGCGGGCTGGGAATCGGATAACCAAAAACGTCGGATAAAACGGAAATCAAAGAAACGCTTAATTCTTCAGTTACTGAATTATGTATTATTTTAAACATAAACAACATTTTATAAAGTATTTAGAATTTAAATATTTTTCTAAAAAGTCTTTATTTTTTTTTCTTTTTTAGAAAAGTGTATGTATAATCTATATCTATCTATCTATATATATAAAGAAGGATGTTTGTGGGATTGTCTGTGGGTCTGTTTTTTATACAAATCTACAGTTTTATTCCGATCTTGATGAAATTTCGCATACATGACCTTCAAAGCATGAGGAAGGTCACTGTCCACTTCAGATTTCGAAAAAATAATAATTATTGATAAAAAATCGATATTCATGGTTATGGTAGGGCATATTAATGAGAAATATCGCATGACCAACAATGCAAGACAAAGTTTTTGCAACAATGGTATCAACACGCAATTCACAAACACACTGCATGGACCAACAATATTTATCTCATGACCAACAATGCAAATAAAAATTTGTGCAACAATAGGTATCAACAATGGTTTCAACACGCAATTCACCAATAACAATGAGCTCAAAATGATGATGCAATGATAAAGCAATCCTTTCCAAGAATTATAACAATGAACATAGAATGATGATGCAATATGGATAAGTTTCAATTTGTAACAATGCATAGAATTCCTGTTATTCAGGTTTTTCTTAGAAAAGAGAGTTCTTAGTACTTAACAATTTCTTGAAAATCTTTAAAAATGATCAGTAGCTGGAGATAATGAAGAGTTAGCAGACTATTGAGAAAGAGTGGAAAGACGACAGAGAAAGCAAACCTTTAGCTCCGTGCTGTATTGAGCAAATGGAAAGCAAGTAAATAGAAGAATTGGCGACCGCTAGACTACCCAAAGTGATGAAAGGCCAAATTTTGCTTCAACACAACGAGAGAAGAGTGGAAATTGCAACAACATCAAGTGTACATCTGAAGTAAGATTACCTGAGTAAGAAATTATTGGAGCGGTCCATCCATTGTGAGCCTTTAAAAAGATTTTTTTCGAATTTTCATTAAGAATTTTTACTGTATTAATTCTAAGCATTTTCATGTGTTTATTTTTAAGATATTGCAAAATTTAATTTAATTTTTTGAGATTGTTCTGTTTACATCCAAGTGTAATTAACCCGGGCAACGCCTGGTACCTCTTCTAGTCTATATATATAAAGAAGGATGTTTGTGGGTCTGTGCGTCTGTGGGTCTGTGGGTCTGTGTGTATGTTTTTTATACAAACCTACAGTTTTATTCCGATCTTGATAAAATTTCGCATACATGACCTTCAAAGCATGAGGAAGGTCACTGTCTACCTCAGATTTCGGAAAAATCTTCTATATATATAAAGAAGGATGTTTGTGGGTCTGTCTGTGGGTCTGTACGTTTTTTATACAAATCTACAGTTTTATTCCGATCTTGATAAAATTTCGCATACATGACCTTCAAAGCATGAGGAAGGTCACTGTCTACCTCAGATTTCGGAAAAATAATAAATATCGATAAAAAATCGATATTCATGGTTATGGCAAGGCATAATAATGAGAAATATCTCATGACCAACAATGCAAGGCAAAGTTTGTACAACAATAGGTATCAACAATGGTATCAACACGCAATTCACAAACGCTCTGCATGGACCAACAATCAATATCTCATGACTAACAATGAAAGGAAAAGTTTGTGCAAGTGTAATTATCCCGGGCAACGCCGGGTACCTCTTCTAGTTCTTCTATATATATAAAGAAGGATGTTTGTTTGTGGGTTTGTTTGTTTCTTATGCAAATCTACAGTTTTATTCCGATCTTGATAAAATTTCGCATACATGACCTTCAAAGCATGAGGAAGGTCACTGTCTACCTCAGATTTCGAAAAAATGACAATTATTGATAAAAAATCGATATTCATGGTTATGGCAGGGCATGTTAATGAGAAATATCTCATGACCAACAATGCAAGACAAAGTTTTGGCAACAATAAGTATCAACAATGGTATCAATGGGCAATTCACAAACATTCTGCACGGACCAACAATATATATCTCATGAACAACAATGCAAATAAAAGTTTGTGCAACAATAGGTATCAACAATGGTGTCAACACGCAATGCACCAACACTATGCAAGGATCAACAATATATGTCTCATGACCAACAATGAAAGGCAAAGTTTGTGCAATATAGACATCAATGCATAGAATTCCTGTTATTCAGGCTTTTCTTAGAAAAGAGAATTCTTAGTACTTTTCAATTTCTTGAAAATCTTTAAAAATGATCAGTAACTGGAGATAATGAGTTAGCAGACTCATGAGAAAGAGTGAAAGACGATAGAGGAAGCACTCCTTTAGCTCCGTGCTGTATTGAGCAAATGGTAAGCAAGTAAATAGAAGAATCGGCGACCGCTAGACCACACAAAGTGATGAATGGCCAATTTTTGCTTCAAGACATCGAAAGAAGAAAGAAAATTGCAACAACATCAAGTGTACATCTAAAGTAAGATTACGTGAGTAAAAAATTATTTAGACTAGAAGGCATCCTTGGAGAGGTCCATCCATTGTGAGTCTTTAAAAAAATTTTTTTCGGTAAATCAAGTCCCGGTATATCACCTAGAATGGATTTTTCAGTGAAGAGGTAAATTCCTGTCTTTCGGATTTTTCTTAGAATGGATAGTTCCTTCGCTCTATATTGTAGTGATTGAGTTATTATTTAACCAATTTAGAGGATTAATTTAGCTTTTTGAGGTTGACCTGTTTACCTACAAGCGTAATTATCCCGGGCAACGCCGGGTCCTCTGCTAGTATTTAATAAAGGATGTTTGTTTGTGGGTTTGTTTGTTTGTTTCTTACGCAAATCTACAGTTTTATTCCGATCTTAATGAAATTTTGCATACTTAACCTTCAAAGCATGAGGAAGGTCACTGTCTACCTCAGATTTCGGAACAATAATATTTATAGATAAAAAAATCGATATTCATGGTTATGACAGGGCATATTAATGAGAAATATTTCATGACCAAAAAAGCAAGGCAAAGTTTGTGCAACAATAGGTATCAACAATTGTATCAGCACGTAATTCACAAACACTCTGCATGGACCAACGTTATATATCTCATGACCAACAATGCAAGGCAAAGTTTGTGCAACAAAAGGCCCGTCATGTTCGCATCAACAATGGCATCAACGCGCAATTCACCAATAACAATGAGCACAAAATGATGATGCAATGATACAGCAATCCTTTCCAAGAATTATAACAATGAACATAAAATGATGATGCAATATGGATAAGTTTCAGTTTTTAACAATGCATAGAATTCCTGTTATTCAGGCTTTTCTTAGAAAAGAGAGTCCTTAGTACTTAACAATTTCTTGAAAATCTTTAAAAATGATCAGTAACTGGAGATAATGGAGAGTTAGCAGACTATTGAGAAAGAGTGGAAAGACGACAGAGGAAGCACTCCTTTAGCTGCGTGCTGTATTGAGCAAATGGGAAGCAAGTAAATAGAAGAATCGGCGACCGCTAGACTACACAAAGTGATGAATGGCAAAGTTTTGCTTCAATACATCGAGAGAAGAGTGGAAATTGCAACAACATCAAGTGTACATCTGAAATAAGATTACGCGAGTAAGAAATTATTGGAGAAGTCCATCCATTGTGAGCCTTTAAAATTTTTTTTTTCGAATTTTCATTAAGAATTTTTACTGTATTAATTCTAAGCATTTTCACGTGTTTATTTTTAAGATATTGTAAAACTTATTTTAATTTTTTGAGATAGTTCAGTTTACCTACAAGAGTAATTATCCCGGGCAACGCCGGGTACCTTTGCTAGTTGAGAAATATATTGACTAAAATTAATTATAACATTCGCCAATATGTAAATTACTTAGATTATTGTATAATTATATAAGGAAATTTACTCTCAACAGGCTCACAGAAAGTCGAGTCCAAACTAATGATGTCCTTTTATCATTGGTCCTTACAGACCATGCCAAAAATTAATAAATCATATAATTAATTTTTTCTTTCAGTCTCTGTCTCTCTATTTGTGGCAACAATGGACTAACTCAATTACAATTCGCTAATTATTTAGTGAATTGATCACAATATTAAAAGTCAAATAATTACTTATTTGCTAAATTAAAATAAAAAAATTAAGATTAAATAAAGGGGTCATAATTTTTCCAAGAATAATAGTATTTAATTTTTTATTATTCTTAATAATTGACTAAATAAACTTATTGGAGTAATAATTACGTAGCGGATAAATTCAAATTAAGAAGTAATTACTTTTTAAACGGGTTGAATTATTATTTTTTTAAAAAATAAATTCCACTTTAACAACAGTAAATGAAAGAAGTAATTAGTATTAGCCAGTATTCAGTTAGTAATATTTTCTGCTGATATTACCTGCCAATAATGTGGAAAACAGTATATCCTGAGTATTTATTGTTTACTGCTCACTCCCACATTTCAGATCGCTCGCCTACAAAGTCAGGGAAAACCCTTGTACCCTCGACACTCGCTCGCGCGCAATCCAGTTCTTTTATTCATATCATTGAAATTCGCCAACGGGTAGGCTAGTTTGCACAGCATCTCGTCACATCACGTTGTTCTCCCATGTTCTCGCAAGAATAGCAGCTAGACTAAGCGATCAGTAGCCGATACAGTCGCTGACTTGCGCTTAGAGCCTGAGCTGCATGAACCAATGAGCGTGAAGAAAAGATCTTGACGTCACAAGCTGTTCGATGTCTCACTCTGCCGCCGATTGAATAGACTAGTGATGTGCGATACTCTTTGTAAAAAATACTCGATAGTAGTAACGATACTTTTCATAAAAGTTTCCAGTACTTATGAGTATTATGAGTACTCAACCTCACCAATCTGCAAAGCCAAAAAATATTTTAAGAAGTAAACAATCAGTACCGTAAAGTAAAAAATAAAAAATCCATGTAACCTATAGTTACTGCAATTTTAGAGAATTTGGAATGAATTAGAGCCAAAATACAGACTTTCATTCCTTAGTTTAATTAAGAATAAGTTGATAGTTATACTATCAAATTTCTCCAAGCTTATGTTAACTATAGTTAAACGACACTTCCGCTCAAAACCGGAAGTTTTCTCCAGGCGCGACCTTGCGCATGCGCAGTGCTCTGTTTTGGTTAGAAATAGCGTCTTACTAATCGCTTAAAATAAATCAAATAAATGAAATATAATACAATTTAGTTAAGATTTTTTTTTGAATTAAACAAATGTGAATTTTTTTGAACTGCCAGATTAGTGTACACGTAATTATCTTATATATATATTAGTTCATTTTCTGTTTGTTGTTTCTTTGTTTGCCCACTGACAGTATTTGCCATCGGATGGCGCCAACAACGCACGTCGATTCTTCTTCGGCCATGATTCTTATTTTGTTTAGAGCCGGTTCTACCAACCTAGAATAAGTACTGGAATAAAGCTAAGTCAAAACTGTGTTATACCATCCTCAGATAGGATAAATCCTCAGATAAAGTTATACGGTGTTCTTAAAGTCGGATAGCTACTTATTCCAGGAATAGTATTTCGTAAAGTGAATCGTTTCGCTCAAATTTACGATCGTTAATGGCGGTACTGCCGGTCCGCTTCGATTTGAAAACCATAGTATTTCGTGTTATATAATTACCATTTTAAAGTACGACGGTATGAATAAGTCTTAGGGTGCAAGTGAACAGCAGATTAGATCTACATTACCTCTCTGTATTTCATTTTCAATGATCGACAACATAGCCCCCAAAAGGAGAAACGAAACGGAAGTTTTGCGTCTCTGAGGTCTGAGTTCTTCAGCTGAACGAGAATTTGTTTTTCGCGTTTGTTTTCTCTGCCGTGCCGCATTTTAACATCAGCACTGACTGGAAAACTTTGGTTGTTTTTCCACGGTAGAGGGCTTTCTCTTGCATTGCAGGCTATGCACAATGATGCCAACAACAATAAAGACTGGATCGACCCATCTATGACAACACCTCCTAAAAGGAAAGCCTATGCCCTGAAAATTCGTACATTGTTACATCATCATAAAAAGGCATTCTTAATCGTATTTCTACCAATAATAAGCTCTAATTTATGCTTCTTATGATCATGTAACAATGTATGAATTTTCAGTGCACAGACTTTCTTTCTACGAGGTGTTGTCTATGAGCGCTTCGCTATTCAAACGTGTCTAAGAAAATGATAAGCACCAGGCATACTGTGGACGCACGTTCAAACTAATGATGTCAACAACAATAAAGAATAATGAAGTCTGTTAATATCCTTGCATTAAATATACATTTAAGATACAATGGAATCAAGCCAAAAACTGTGGACACAACTATAGAAAGAAAAATAACTCCAAAACCACTATTCCACATAATAAATTTTAATGACTCAGATGTACATTTCGGAAACGAAGTTTCCTTCATTTTGACTCACTGATGAAGGAAACTTCGTTTCCGAAATGTACATC
>JAHWFO010089981.1:45917-55928 GCA_023313115.1 Rhysida immarginata | reverse complement strand
TAATAAATATTAATGACTCAGATGTACATTTCGGAAACGAAGTTTCCTTCATCAGTGAGTCAAAATGAAGGAAACTTCGTTTCCGAAATGTACATCTGAGTCATTAAAATTTATTATGTGGAATAGTGGTTTTGGAGTTATTTTTCTTTCTATACATTTAAGATATTTATTTTAATAACTTTCTGTTGAATTTCTACTGCCAAAGAAAGTACCTATAATTCCATGAGAGCTAAAAAATTATTTTCAGCTTTTTTTTAATGTTCAAAATTATTTTGTTATACTTTACTGAACGGCTACCAGACATAGGTGCACGGTGATAAGTGTGACCCTTTCCAGGTAATTCTTTAGACATGTACCTGTGTTTTCGCTGACGAGCACTTGATCCCAAGTCCCTTGATTTAGCATTGAGTTTCCTCCTCTGGTATATATCTATCTCTATGTTTAGAAGGTGATGGTTATGCCAACACCACCTCTACTCAAAGCCTTAGCGCGAAAACGTCGTACATTGTTACATCACCTCAACACCTCCTAGAGAAAAGGCATGCCGACAAAAGGTGTATACATTGTTATATCATCATCAAGCAGCTATTGTTAATCGTATTTCTACCAATGATAAGCTCTAAATTTGGATGCATGATGATGATGTAACAATGTAGACACCTTTTTTCCGCAGGCCTTCTCTTTAGGAGGTGTTGCATCATCCACGGTAGGATATTGTTATTCATATTTCTACGAATATTAAGCCCGAAATTGTCTCTACCGTAGGTGATGTAACAATGTATGATTTTTCCGTGAGCAGGCTTTCTCTCTAGGCTGTATTGGTTAAGCCCCTTCTATTGCATGATTTTGGCTACAGTCCAAACTTTTAACAATCGTACAACGTAACAAATTCTTATAGATCTAACAATGAGAAACCTAAGAGATCTTGAGGAAAAATGGGAGGGGTGTCGTTTTTCTTGCAGTAGATTTTCGCCAAACCCTTCCAATTATTCCACAAGGAACATCTACAGATGAACTCAGTGCTTGCCTCAGAGTATCCACCATTTGGAAATTTGTCCACACAAAAAAATAATTACTAATATGAGGGTGCGTATTCTTGATGACCACAATCATAAAATTTATAAACTACTCAGTTTTGGAGACGAAAAATTACCCACAATTGCGTCAGGTTTAATTTCTCTCTCATCTGATTTCTGTATACTGTGTTCGTCTGTGCGAGAAATAATTATACATAATGTGTTCCCGAAAATAGCCACAAAACTGAGGACCGACAGTGGGTTTGAGAACGTACGATTCTTGCACCGAAGAATGAGAATGTAAGTAAAAAACGACATAATTTTGCAAGAGTTGCCAAGATCTTGCAGTACATATAAATCTATTGACACTGTTATGGACCAAGAGCAAGCTGAAAACTAACCCACAGAATTTTTAAATTCATTGGAACCCACATGGATAGCCACCACCTTAAGTTCAATGTGAAAGTAGAGCCAGTAATAATATTGAGAAATTTGGATTCCCCCAAATTATACAATGGTATAGACTGTCACTAATTTTAAGCCCACTATCACCCATACAACAATTATCTAGGTTACAATTTCCTCTGGGATTTGTTTTCGCAATGACGATTAACAAAGCACAAGGGCAATCTCTTTATGATCCTAATGGCCTGACAAAAAATAGTGTACCCAAAAGCATTCAAGTAACACATTGTATGTGAAAATAATGGTCCTTTATGCATAACTAACATTTAATAATTTTTTGTAAATAACATAATTAGAATTAATATTAACTTATGGTGCAAATTACAATATTTGAATAATTTTGGATTTAATATATTCTGTTATTATATAATCTTTTAATTTTCTTAAAACAATTTTGCTGATTTTTGTGAAATTTTGTATGTAATCATATTATTGCTACTACACTGGCGGAAAAAAAATCCCAACACCACGAAGGACTTGTGTTAGATGAATGAAATTCGGACAGTATATTCAGCTATGGTATTTATTCAATTGATTCAATTTTCAAGGTTACAACTTATAGAGGGCGCCACCAGCGCCACCCTGTACATGCAAATGAGACATTCCAATGACAGATATAAAGGAAATAAGACGCGCGTCTGTTTCACTTCAGACACTTGTGGACGTGTATGATAGAGTACGTAAAACATGCCTCGAAGGCGACTGCTACATGGGAAGCTAACCCAATTCGAACGAGGACGTGTAGTGGGCCTTCGAGAGGGTGGACGTTTGTTCCGTGCTATTGCTGAACGCATGGGTCGAGACGTTGCCAATGTGTACAACTGTTGGCAGCAAGGGGTCCAGGGAGGGCAGGATTACCAGAAGACCAGGATCTGGACGACCCCCGGCAACCGGAGACAGGGTTGACCGGCACATCTGTAGGATGGCTGTGGCAAATCGGACAGCATCTGCAGCGGACATTCGGGCTGCTGTGGCACCCAACGTCACTCCACGCACAATTCGGACCCGTCTCCTGGCCAGGAACCTCCACTCCAGGCGCCCTGTGCCATGTTTGCCTCTTACCCCTCAACACCGTGCGGCACGTCTTTAGTGGTGTCAAGCCAGAGCGACTCGGAGGGCAGAATAGAGGTCTGTGGTCTTCACGGATGAAAGTCGTTTCTGTCTGGGTCAGAGTGATGGTCGTGCAAGGGTCGGAGGAGGAGTGGAGAAGTCCTGTTACCGAGCTGTATCCGTCGTCGGCATACTGGCCCCACCCCTGGCGTTCTGGTTTCGGGAGGGATTTCCTACGACAGCATTGACGGAAATGCTTTGGTTTGGTGGTTATCCATGTCACCATGACGGAAAATGTTTACATTCGGATGGTTGTTAAACCCATTGTGCTGCCATTCATGGCTGGTATGCCAGGGGGCTGTTCCAACAGAATAACGCTCGACCCCACACTGCCGCTGCAACCCAACGTGCCCTTCAGGGTGTCCACATCCTACCATGGCCAGCACGATCACCAGATCTGTCGCTCATCAAGAACGTCTGGGACATGGTCTGACGCCGTGTCAGGGCTGTTCCACAACTGTCGCTGATCTGACCATCCGGGTACAACAGGCATGGAATGCCATACAACAAAATGACAGTCGGCATCTCTACGATCGTATGCATGCACGTGTGCAGGCCTCCAGCGCGGCGACGACAGCAGATACTAAAGTCCGTGCTTTTCACCATGTATAGGGTGGCGCTGGTGGTGCCCCCTATAAGTTGTAACCTTGAAACTTGAATCAATTGAATAAATACCATAGCTGAATATATTGTCCAAATTTCATTCATCTAGCACAAGTCCTTCGTGGTGTTGGGATTTTTTTCCGCCAGTGTATTTAATAGCATGTTTTTTTTTCTTTCACTCATAGCGGGTGAAGCCGCGGGTAATCAGCTAGTCTATATATAAAATTCATTTTCTGTTTGTTGTTTGTTTGTTTGCCCACTGACAGTTTTTGCCATCCGATGACGCCAACGTCGCTCAAATTTACGATCGTTAATGGCGGTACTTTCGGTCCACTTTGATTTGGAAATGACTTCAAAACCATAGTATTTCGTGTTATATAATTACCATTTTAAACTACGACGGTATGAATAAGTCTTAGGGTGCAAGTGAACAGCAGATTAGATCTACATTACCTCTCTGTATTTCTTTTTCAATGGTCGACAACATAGCCCCCAAAAGGAGAAACGAAACGGAAGTTTTGCGTCTCTGAGGTCTGAGTTCTCCAGCTGAATTTGTTTTTCGCATTTTTTTTTCTGCCGTGCCACATTTTAGCATCAACACTGGCTGGAAAACTTTGGTTGATTTTTCACGGTAGGTGCGTTCGCGAAACAGCCACTTTTTCCACTGGTGAAATTCCCGTGAATCGAGTGAAATTGGCGTGAATTCACGAAAAGCGAGAGAATCGCGAACGCCTTAGTGAATGATGAAGTAATGGCGATTGCCATGAAAACCAAAGCCTAAAACCTTGTTGGGCCCCTTAATCCACGAAGGCTTTGTGAAAGAGTACACGAGTCATTTACTCCTGCTTTGTGAAGACATAAATAGAAAACTGGTAAAACATGAGAAAAGAAAGAGTGAACAAGGGGAAGAAAATATTTTAAAACGTGCAAAAGTAAAATGAAAAAAAAAAATGATTTGGTAAAATCAAGATAAATTACGAACGTAAACTTCATAAAGAAGCCTATTTTATAATTTTCTTGAGTTTTAAAAGTCTGTACTTTAATAATTTACTTTGTAAGACTTATTTTTTAATCGTTTTTAAACAATTCGTAGTAAACTGTTCTCATTTGCATATTATATATTATAATTCGATCTGGTTTTAGATTTACTATGCTATTAGCAGTGAACCATTAAAAATAAATTAAAATAAATAGATACACAAATTTAATGCAAATACATTTACATTAAATTGGTTATTACATACGGAATATAGTTATACACTGATATCTATAACTTAATTTAAATCACGTGTTTTTGAAAATAATTATGCAATTTAATGGTTTTTAAATTATTTTGTAATTTTTTAAAAATAAAAATTTATTGGTTAAAATACAGTAGTAATTTAAAAAATCAACTTTACAAGCAAGCTGAAAACTAACCCACAGAATTTTTGGTTGGTTTAGTTAGTTTAGTTAGCTGAAAATAACCCACTAACCCACTGGAACCCACCTGGAAAGCCACCATCTTGGATGGATGGATTTCCAGCTCGCATCTCCCTCTTCCAGGAGACTAGCCGTATGGGATGAAAGGATGATGATGAAAATAGACAAACACACACATCCATGCCCTTGGCGGGAAGCCACCATCTTAAATTCAATGTGAAAGTAGGGCCAGTAATAATATTGAGAAATTTGGATTCCCCCAAATTAAACAAAGGTACTAGACTGTCACTAATTTTATGCCCGCTGTCACCCAGACAACAATTATCTAGGTTACAATCTTCTCTGGGATTTGTTTTCGCAATGACGATTAACAAGGGCAATCTCTTTATGATCCTATTGGCCTGACAAAAAAATAGTATACCCAAAGGCATTCGAGTAACATATTCTATGTCAAAATAATGGTCTTTTATGCATGACTAACATTTATTATTTTTTTTTTTGTAAATAACTTAATTAGAATTAATATTAACTTATGGAGCCAGTTACAATATTTGAATAATTTTGGGTTTAATATATTCTGTTATTATATAATCTTTTAATTTTCCTCAAACAATTTTGTTGATTTTTATGTAATTTTGTATGTAATTGTTACTATTTAATAGCACTGTTTTTTTTTTTCTTTCAATCATAGCGGGCGAAGCCGCGGGTAATCAGCTAGTTTTATTAAAATTACAATTGTTTTTACAGTTTCTGAATTCAGTGTTTAAAAAATGTAAATTTTTTCAAAAATATATAATCTAGTATAAAATAGAATCCAGAAAAAAATTTTTAAATATGATAATTTCAAAATTTTACGCACAATGATTTGCTATTAATTTTTTTTAGTTTAATTTAATGTTGATTTTAAATTCTTAAAACTTACTTTAATTAAACTGTAATATATTATCTCAGCATTATTTAAAAATAAATAAAATACGTTGGATTTATAAATATTTTATATTTTTAAGTAAAAAAAGAGGAATATGTTATATTAAATAGTTTTAGTTGAAATTTTCCTTTATAAATTATTATAAAAAATAAGATAAAATAAAATAAATAAATATAAAAATAAAAATATATAAATAAATAAATAAAAAACATAATAAAAATAATATAAATAATTTATAAAAGATAAGTTTAACTAAAAATATCTTATATTTCTTTACGTGTTGGATATTTATAACTAAATTTTAAAATTTAGATATGTATAAATATGTTTTATATAAATATAAAATTGATATTTATTTTTATACTGGCCAATTTTAAAGGTTAAAATAAAATAATAAAGGGACTTGGATTAAAATAAAGCAATCTGAAAATTAACTTGCTAACGAAATTTAATTAAAATGGTCTGATATCAAAAATCACTATGCATAAATAGTTTATCAGAAAAATGGTAATTTATTTAATATTTGATTGAGGTTCAACAGCATTTTTTGTCTGTTGTTGCTTCTTAATCTGGACAATTATTTCATTTATTATTAGGAAGCAACCACATTTCATTTCATTTAATATTTAAAATTACTCTATTTATACAAAATTGAAAACAAAAGTTCGTAATTTTCAATGTTATCTTTCGATAATTAATAGGTTTATAATATGGTCTTCATGAATTTCAAGAATAGACATAGCCAAGTTGATGGATTTGAGGATTTTCATTCTTTAAAATTGTCGCATATTTGAAGATATTTTGTAGATCAGAAACTCAAACCATTATTTTTGATAACCTATTTATGTATAGTGATCTTTGATATCAGATCTTTTTAATTAAAGTTTGTCAGCAAGTAAATTTTAAGACTGCTTTATTTTACTCCAAGTCCCTTTATTTTTTTATTATAACGTTTAAATTTTGTTAAAGTTTCATTGTAATTCAATAATTAAAATTGTAAGTTAATTTTTTTAAAAATTAAAAAAATAAATCACATCTTTTTAATCCTGTTTATAATCCAATATTTTAAACCGCATTCACTTCATCACAATCACTCATTTGAAAACTTAGCTTTTGAGCAATTAGGAATTATTACAGTCTTTTGAAATAAGGGGCCCACGTTATTTTTAGCCATACAATTCGCAGTAGCTAAAAATTATTTATTTCCTTTTTTAGTACATTCTAAATAAAAGTGTGTTTTTAATAAAAAAATTTTTTACATATATTAATTAGTTCATTCCCGTTTAGAAAAATAAATTGCCTGTTTATTTGAATTTACCTACCACGAAATTATTACTCCAAGAAGTTTGTGTATTCAAATATTGAGAATAAAGGAAATTATATGTACTTGGAAAATTATGACTCCTCTAATTATTTAATTTAGCAAACGGGTATTATTTACTTTAACAATGCTCTCGATGTTTTTTTTAATATTGTCATCCATTCAAAGTAAATAGAAAAAAATTGTGGAAAAAATTCGCTTGAAAATTTTAAAAAATTATTAATGTAAATTCAAAATTGTTAAATAAACCTGTCTTTATTATTAATTTTTTTATGCATAATTTTATGGTTGAAGTTTGTTCATATTTTAATATAAGAGTAACAAAGTAAATAATTAGCGAAAATTGTTGAAATAGATCACTGCTGAGTTATTCATTGCTATTATAACTCACTGCTGAGTTATTCCTGAGAGTTCTACTTTTTTTTTTTAATAATATATTTATTTCCTTATTTTCTTTGCACTCTCTCTATATATTGGCCAGTATAAGTTACACGATGTTAGCGTGTCTACTGATTGCAGCGCCACCGCCGCGTGCATCATTTTGGGTTAGCATTGGGAGAGTTAGCGGTTGCCACAATACCACTATAGTTTCGCGAAGCACCCACTGATAAGAGAAAGCCTCGAAAGTCAGTGTTGGGCCTCGGTGGCTCAGCGGTTGCGTGGTCGCCTCTGATGCCCGAGTACGCGGGTTCGATCCCGGCCGAGGACGACGAGGATTTTTCAGGGGGAAATCCTGAGATCACGCACTTCCTTCGGAAGGGAAGTAAAGCCGTTGGTCCCGTGTAGTCGTTTGTTGGCTGCACGTTAAAGAACCCTTGAGAGGCAAAATTTGCGGCCCCTATAATGCCGTCCTGAAATGACCATAGCAGTTGAAAAGGACGTTAATACCAAACAAACTAACCAACCAGTCAGTGTTGATGTTAAAATGCGGCACGGCAAAAAAAAAAACAAACACGAAAAACAAATTCTCCTGGAGAACTCCAGAGACAAATGAAAGTAAGAGACTGGCAGTGCCTTATTCATTTCGCTGAGCGCTACTGGTGCCACCGGAAGTGCAGCAGTCGCCCTGTTGTGAGTGGCAAAAACCTAAGGCGGCCTATGTTCTCAATGTAATTTCAGCTGTTTTTGTAGATGATTTCAGGAGGTATTAGTAAGCATAACCTGTTTACTGTTTTTTTAAAATAAACTTTATTGCATAACATATATTTTTAATGACTTTCAATAGCTGATTCAATGTCTTACGTAAATTTTTAAAAGAGCACGTACAACTCGCAGCTCCTATCGTTATCATGGAGGCTTAGCCAGAGACAAGTGAAAGCATAGATGAAGAAAAATGAAGAAGCAAAGTTATTTTTTCATCTATGGTGAAAGTAAATGAAACTAGAGGAAGGACGAATTTATTTTTTCAGTCTTAACTGCTTTTTATTATTAAAAAAGTTGATTCTTGTAACTTAATCAGTTTTTAATACCTAGTAAAGAATTTCATTTGTATTGCTAAATAAAAAGTAAATTTGAAGCCTCTTCATACAGCATTACCAGTGGGGTTTCGAAAATAGCTTGAGTTACACAAAAAATTTAAATTGATTTATTCTTTATTGATTTTTAAATATAATTAGTCGTAATAAGACACTGCCTATCTTTTCTCCACTTCTCCACTTCTTCTGTCAGCTGCTTGGTTTCATGGTGATATCGCATATTGCAGTATGTGATAACATTAAGTCTAATAAGTCGAAGCACATGATCGTCAAAAGGACTCATTTCAAATGAATAGTGAGTTAAATTAGTGAAAATATTAATTTTGTTTTCGATTATAAAATGTAATGTTTTTTTTAGAATTTTGATAGGCGCATCCAAATTCACTCCTAATGATTTTTTCTGAAATTTTGCACAGGTTTACTACATCTTTCGATGGTGTGATAAGGCCTCTCTATTTTTTTTTCAAATTGACATTAGGTTGTGGCAGCTCTGATATTGCTCTTTCAACGCTTCTTTACATTGAATGCAGATTATAGATTTAATTAGAGACCTAGAAACAAATCCTGCAATATATTCTACAACCGAATCATAATATTTTGACAAGATTTTAATAGTGAGACGCATCATCTTATATGGATTCTTGATTATATTCATCAGTGTTATACATGAATTAATGTTTCGTGCCCTGCACTCAATTTTAACCTGGTAAATTTAATGCCAATCAATTTGTCATCCTGGTAAATCTACAATGCAAATGTTTCACTTTATAATTTTTCGTTTAGCTTTGAAATAGCTATTATAACGAGTGTTTGAGCTTGGTGCTTATTTCTTGAGTGAAATGTATTCATCACGATAAAACGTTTATACCTATGTTTACTGAAATGTCAGTTAGATGTTTATACTTTATAAAAAATGTTAAAATCTGTGTAACAAAATTGTTTTAAGATAATAAATAAATGCAATTTTAATTTTTGTTAATCTGATAATGATGGAATATTTGTAAAGGCAGGACATCTAAAAGTTAAACTGCTATCAATAAATAATAATTTATCAAATATTAGCTAATTGATTTTAAACTATTTTAAAATTTTTAATTAAAAGAAAATCTGGTAACGTAAAATACTTTTGAAAATCTGGTAACGTAAAATACTTTAAACAAAAAAAACGAAAAGGAAGAAATAATTCTCAGTTCAATAAAATAATCAATTTATTAATCCAAATATTGTAATAAGCAATTAACTAATAATATAATTACTTGTGAACTGAAGTACTGGATCTTTAAAAAAAAAACGATTGACCAATATGTATGAGAATGTGGTCTCCAGTTAGTTATTAAAAGGGGAGATTATAATTTGTACATCTCGCACAAATCAACAATAATTTGGATTATAATTAGTGAACTGTATAGTTTATTTTATTAACTTTCAAATTTTAATTTATAAATGAGAATTTTCCTAGTTAATTGTTTAACATAATCTCTTCCTCCTTTTCCATTTAAACTACTGTATTTTTTTAAATTCATGTTTAAGAATAACTTTATTTATCACCAAATAACTTTTTATCGGATGGGCCGATTTGGATAATTATTTTTTGTTGAATAGAGCATGTTTTTCTGGTGGTCCCATAATAAATTCATCCAGATATCTTAGGTAGATATTATAAAAAAATTT
>JAHWFO010089981.1:0-37945 GCA_023313115.1 Rhysida immarginata | reverse complement strand
GGGAAGACCCAAATCCGAAAATTAGGACTTGAATTTGAGCATGTTAGTAGGGGTTCTTACTGCGCTAGGACAAATCTTACGGAACCAACGATATCTTCGTGCGTCTTCTCGACTTTCTTTGAGTTGAGTATCGCCTCGCATGGAGCGGGACTGCCTTCAGAATGAAACGGACGTGTGCTGGGGTTCATCGGACATCTGATTTCATCATTGCGAGCTTGGATCATTCTGTAAAGGGATATAAATAAAGAAATAAAGAAGAGCAGATGACTAAACTTATGGCCCGAATACTACGTTTAATACCAGAAGGTCTTGGGTTAATATCTTTCGATTTTGGCTGGAACCCATCTGTCGCTCTCTTTTGCAACGTTCCGGTTCGACCAAAAGATAACGGCGAGTAAATTAAGGTGAAAATCCTCTATCATCTGTGACTCCGTTGCATTTCTATGCCGTCGTCGTACGACAGAACGGGGCGTGTAGAAATCAAAGTCGCCCATTATAAAGGAATTCTCCATGAATCTCTTTCATCTTACTCGTTTTCATTTGATGGCCGTCGTCGTTCTATCTCTTCTGATCCGATGGCGGCCGTTGTTCTTCTCTCATCTGGCTTTCTTTCACTATAACTACCAAGTCATTTTTCTTAACGACGCGCAGCTCGTATAACAACTATCCTTTGTTAGATGCCATTGTTGGACTCGACTATTGTTCACTTCTTTACAACAGGAGGTTCGTCTATTATTAACGTCAACAAAATCATTTTTTCGCTCCGGATGATGTCAAGAGACAAAAGAGTGTAAAGAGGTGGGAGGAAGACAAAGGGGAAAGAGAAAGACTGATTTGTAACGCCAAAACTGGCCGTTACAGTACGTAAAGGCGTAAAAACCAGTATCCACATTCCTGTTGGCAAGATCTACATTACTATGAAGTTTAGGCCCAATTGTTTCAGTGGGATCGGATTTGCGGGGGGTGGCAGTCACTTGGTCCTTAGAACTATGGCAACGTAAAACATGTGATATATCATACGTTCGGAAATGATGAGAAAGGAAAGAAGATACGAGTTTGTTTTTTTTACATCTTTTACATATTATGTTCGAGAAAATCAATTTATTGATAAAAAAAAACAAACTTGGGGAGAGGTAAAAAGTGCAGATGAAGGGGTAAAAATAGATGACTTGCCTTATCCTACTCGGGGGGGGGGGGGGGTAAATTTTTTTTAATAAACGTACAAGTATAACTGTATTTCTGCTTCCTGCTAAAGCTCCTCCTTGGAATGTTTACAAGATTTTATTAAGTAACGAAAGGTGCTTTATGCTATCAGTGTGGGGAAACGTGTCTCAATCTCGTTCTGTCTGTCTGTAACTCTAACGTCTCCGAGGCTATGAAAGATTTTCAAAATATGTTTTCGTCAGTAGATGAATGTGGTTCATGGCACGAACCAGTCACAAATATTATCTAAATCGGATCATTGGCACGTGAACAAATGGTACCTCAATTTTCCCGCCTAGCAATTTTCAATGGGAAGATATACAGGGTGATTACAAAAGAACTTCACACTTTTAAAAATTTATTACATCAAAGCTATTCAGAATATAGACACACCACATACGGATTCTTAAAGAAAAACTCTTGAAGTTTATTGTGACACAGTTAAAGATGTTCAATATGCCCCCCTGTAGTCGAATTCGTCTCAAACCCGCATTAATATGTCTCCATCCATTCCACGTATCTCTACCGTAATGCGTTCTTTCAGCTCATCTAGGTCACGGGGAAGGGGTAGGGTGAAGACCTTGTCCTTTACACACCCCCCCATAGAAAGAAATCACAAGGTGTGAGGTCGGGGCTCCGCGGTGGTCACTTTGCAAGTTCCAGATTATTGTTTGCTCGACCAATCCACCGCTGTGATTTCTTTTTGATATGTTACTTAATATATCTCTCAAATCGTAATGACGAGATGGAAGCGGATATAAATTACTATTTTCCCTAATTGATAAATATGGTTCCGGGAATGAACCATTTTGAAAATGATTTTAATCGAAACAATGGCACGTGCTCTAATGGTACCCTTATGATATCCTCAAATATTTTCAATGATAAGAAATGGCATGTAATATATTAAACAAATTGGGATGATGTATCATAAATGAATATAATGTAAAATAATTGATAGTCGAAATTGGTTCAAAGACACCTGGTTTAGTGGTACCATAATAGTTCATTGGATCTTTCAATGCTGAAATATGGCATGTAATATATGAAACAACTTGAAATGATGTGCCATGAATGAATATAAGTAAAATTAATGATAATCTAAATTGATTCAAGGGTACGTGTTTAAATGGCATCATTATGGTCCATTAGAAACTTACTGTGCTAACATAGGGCCGTCAAAAATATGGTTCCGCGAATGGTTTAGTTTAACCTTTCGGTACTTGGTTATGTCATTCCTTAATGGTTTATTAAGTAACGAAAGGCGCTTTATGCTATCAGTGTGGGGAAACGTGTCTCTCTCTCTCTCTGTCCGTCTGTAACTCTAATTCCTCCGAGGCTATGAAAGATTTTCAAAATCTATTTTCGTCAGTCGATGAATGCGATTCATGGCACGAGCTAATCACAAATATTATCTAAATCGGTTCAACAGCACGTGCACATATGGTACCTTCACGACTCAACCTAGCAATATTCAATCGAGAGATATATTATAAGGTTACGTAAAAATTAAAACCTATGAGGATAATTGTACTGTAAGTAGAAATAAATAATTCTTTCGCCACAACAAATAGGAAAAATACAACCTGTAAGATCTTTTAAGAAGCGATTGCTGCCATCGTTCAGTAGTCAGGAGCCCCTCTAGTCGGTATCGATGAGAGAACTGCCTGTATAACGACAATCGAACAGTGAAGTGTACATTTTTTCATATGGGACGAAAGCAGCGCTTTCACAAAGCTCATCGAACCAGAATAAATTCCAAATGAAATACACTGAGGTAGTCAAGAAGCCTAACTAACCCAAGCGGTCTTTTCATATTTTACAAAAAAGAAAAAAATAAGATTGACGATTGTCAGAAACAAAATACAAACGAAATAAAAATACAAGGAGAAAGAGGATTATCACATTTTCTAGTAGTCCGGGAAAGAGACGTTGTTGATGGATTCAAAGTTGATGTCAAGAATGTGCCTTGGTTTTCGATACTTCATATCCATTGAGTTCTTCAGTATTCCGGTCACTAGGTCATTGTCATGAATCTTCATTTTCTGCACCATATTCAAAAGGAAGTCCTGTATAAACTTTCCGATGTGGACCATGTCTAAATCCGAATAGATGGATTAGTTTTTCACAACTGGGCAATGGTCCCCAGGTTAACATTTCGGAATGACTGTAGCTCACTCAATCTGCTTCTCCAGATTGTCGCCCACGCAGGCATGCCATAGCGGAGTATGGTCCGAATAATAGACTTGTACAGAAGTAAATTATTGTCGATGCTGAGGGTGCTGTTGCGACCCAGGAGAGTTATGAGACTGTACTTAGCCCTCTTCGCTTTGTTCAGAGCGTTGGTCACGTGACGATTCCAAGAGAGTCTTGAGTTGATGGTAACGCCAAGATATTTGTAGTTGTCTACCCAGTCCAGTTTCTTATTGAATAGAACAAGAGAATCTGGGGGACGCTTGAACTTTCTGTTGAAGTACATAGCCTTGCACTTTCCGAAATTAAGGTTCAGCTTCCAGCAGTTAAACCAGTCTTCGAACATCTTCAAGGCGTGTAGTAGACGAGTGACAACGAGAGCCGGCTTGTGTGCTCAGGTCATATTGGCAGTATCGTCAGCATAGAAATATAGATTACAGTTTTTCTGGTTCGGGAAATCATGCACAAAATAATTAAATAGCACGGGCCCGAGGACAGAACCTTGAGGCGTGGATAGATTTTCACGCCAATTTTAGATTGCTAGGACCTGTCGGTGAGAGAGGATTTCACTATCAAAATCAAATCTGAAGGAAACCAGTCTCTAATCATCTTATAAGCAAGGCCCCCATGCTTCACTTGGTCAAAAGCTTTACTGACATCGAGGAAAACAACTCCGCAGTACCTGGAAAGGTTCAAGTGGGTGCTCGGGTTTTCTACGAGCCTCCATATCTGCATCTCACAAGAGTGGGCGGCACGAAAGCCAAACTGATCTTTCCGAATTAGATCATTGGCGAGACAGTGTTCTTGGAATCTGACGAGGATCGTTTTCTTCAAAACTTTAGACATTGAGGGGAGCAAACTAATAGGTCGGTAGCTCGAGGGAATTGCTATATTTTGTCCCTGCTTGGGGATACTCAAAACAATAGATTGTTTGCAAGATGCAGGGAAGTAAGAAAATTTCCAGCAGTGGCTAATGATATTAGTGAGATAGTCAATAAAGTTTTTTGGGAGATTAATAAGGGCGTTATTGTTCACCTTGTCTCTGCCTGGAGCCTTCTTCTTTTTCAGTTTACTTATGATGGTGACGATCTCTCCGGCCTCGATGATGTTCTTCGTTAAATGCTGCGGGATTTCATCAAAGTTGACAAGACCAACTTCCACACGCTGAGACATGATTTGGCTCTCGGAATTGTGTTGGTAGAAGTAACAAATTGCATTTCTAGTGAATCTGCAATGACTTGGGCTTGTCCTGATCAGTTTGCACAATCACCTTGTGGGGTACGGAGTGGAGGTAGTGTATCGTTCTTCTTCTTCTATAAAGCTCTGACCATACTCTAAATGGAATTGTCGCGAGCCTACAAGCTTTTGAGTTTGTCATTCGATCTAGCGTCGCGAAGCTTTTATATCCTCTTGGACTCTTCGCATTAGCTTGTTGTACATGGTTTTGAGTCAAGGTTCGCGATAGCGTTGCCATAGTCTACGGGTCCTGTTTCTTTCAGCAATTAGGCGTTGGATTCCAGGAGTAAGTTGAATTCGATGAGGAGGTTTATTCTCTGATGGATAGTTACTAGCTTCTATGGCACTGTTAATACACCTGGCGATGACTTCAACATGTTGAACGATGTCCTCCGTACAGTATGCCACGTCGGGATGGCAGCCATAGTCCTTAAGAATATTTTTGTAGAGCTTCCAGTCTTGATGATGTATGAGTTCCTCTCGGAAATTTATGTCAACATTGTCAAAGTCAACACCACAGGCTTGTGGTCAGAAGAATGGCCATCAATTGTGAAGATATTGTATGGTATGAAGAAACCCTTCAAGAGCGAGATACCTAAAACGTCACTGGTAGGGGAGTGGTCGCAGCGATGATGTCATCTTTTCCTTGTATGTACCTATAGAGAATCATGCCGTTGTAGTTCTGCGTTCTGGAGTTCCAGCTTGGGTGTTTGGCATTTAGGTCACCAGCCAGGACGACTGGAGTGTCTCCACTGAAGAGTTCATCAAGCTCGCTAACGTCAAGATAACGTTTAGGTGAATTGTAGAGCACCACGAACTTCACTTCGCCACAGGAGACGTCATTGATAATGATGGAGGCCGATTCCATATCTGCATAAGACATGGAGACTAATTCTTGGTGTTGAATTTCCTTCTTAATGATGATCGCAGCGCCCCCAGAAGCACATCTTGCAGCATTTGAAGCCATTCGATCCTTACGGTACACACAATAGCCAGGTAGCTTGAAGTCTTGGCTTGGTTTGAGATTCGTTTTACAGAGGAAAGCAACGTCGATTTCTTGGTTTATCAGAAAGTTGTGAAACTCGATACGCTTTCGGGGAATCCCCCTAGCGTTCCATATCCCGCACCGAAGTTCACCTTTGTTGATTACAGTATAACGTTGTGCAGCCATACTAAATATTAGTTGGTCGTAAGGAGCCCACTCAACTGTGGGTTAGAAAAGAGATGAAAGATACGTCCTAAGTGCTTATACATATCTGGTAGATCGTTGATGTTGAGGCCTTTATCTTCCGGCTTAGACACAGCGTTATTCATTGGAACCCACCTGGAAAGCCACCACCCCCCACGTTATTCGAGACACCCTGTATTTGTTCATGTAAACTTTTGCTGTTTATGTTTATTTTTGGTATACCTGGTCTTTGTGTGGGATCTGTTCCCGTATTAACTGTAAGTTATCTTTGTAGGGTGTCATTTAATGTTTCAATAAGTTTAGCATTCATGTTGTGTTGTAGATGAATATCATGGTGAAGTTCATTGGTGAGTGTATCTTCTTCAAGTTCATTAGTGATGCCAGTGTTAGTGTTTGTATCTGTGTTGAGTGCCGGTTTGTGTAGATGGCTCGTGTTCTTGTAGCTGTTGTGCAACGTCTTGCTTTATTTTCTGTAGCCTGAATAAGGGTGTTAAATTGTTCATAACAGTTGTGCGACGTTGATCTGCAATGCGTTGTTCAGTGACTGATGTGAAGATATGTCTCTTTGAAAGTGTTATAGAAGCGTTGTCTGAAGCTGTAGCGTCAGTTTCCAATTTAGTGACTGCGTAGTAGGCTCGCATGATATAACGATTTATGTCATTGGTCCATTTCATGCGTTGGCATGGCTTGTCTGCTTTAGTGGTCGAGGGCAAATGAGCTCTTGAAACACTAGAGACAGGTTATGACATTGCAGTAGCCGAACAGTGGCCCTGGGAGATTGTAACATATTTTTTGAACGTGGACCTCTGCCTAACCCACGAGCGTGGACCTTGGTAACCCGGGTGACGTCCGAGCCGGTATCAAATAATGCATTAGTACCAATCATAGTGATCACCAATATGGGTGATCCTGTTAGCCATCTCCATCATCAGCAGACCTTGGCTAAAGTAATCAGCTCATCAGCCCTACTGGGTCATCTATTATTATTAATTGCATTGTTGCTGCTAGCACCCCGATGAACAGGTGACTTATCCGTTATCTTGTTATCTCGTTGGCCTCGTGTCAAAGTGATCCCGAAGCAACTTTAAGAGGCAACCTACGAGTCAACCCGTGCTGGAACTCCAAGAGAAGTTTGTCGCTTTCACATATATACGGGACCTGAAACATCAAGATCTCTAACGTCTTTCGCAACAGAGGTGTAATAATGGCTTTCAGGAGTAACAATAAATGCAGGTATGCATTAAACCCGAAAAGATACACCCACCCTGGAGATGAATACACAGCATGTGGGTTGTATAAGCTTCTATATCGGTTCAACGAAAAGGACCTTCAGGGAGCGCTTCAATGAGCACCATAGGGCTTAGGTCAACGAAAAGATGGCAAATTCACTTTCGCGGACCAACTCATACAGATGGGCCACCAATTTGGACCGATGCAGGATATCAGGTCCATACTGAAATTTGAAAGAGATCACAGAAGAATACTGACTTTTGAGGCTTTGGAAATCTGAAAATACCTCAAAACAGACAAGGTATTAAAGTTCGTTTTGGTATTAACGTACTTTTCAACTGCCATGGTCATTTCAGAACGGCGTTATAGGGGCCGCAAATTTTGCCTCGCAAGGGTTGTTTAACCTGCAGCCGGAAAACGACTACACGGGACCAACGGCTTTACTTCCTTCCGAAGGAAGTGTGTGATCTCAGGATTTTCCCCCTGAAAAAATCCTCGTCGTCCTCGGTCGGGTCCTCGGGCATTTCAAAATAGACAAGGATAGGGTAATGAATAACCAGATGTTTTGAGAAGAACCCCATTCTAGATGTAGTTAACAAAATCGTCAACCAACCAAACAGAACAACGTACAGAACAGTAGCAGGCTCAGGCCAGTCCCAATAATTAATGGAAATTATCCCTTAGAAGCGCCTTTCTGTATAAAAGACATTGTTTTTTATGTTACATCTGTAAGTCCACCAGTTAGCATAGTCTTAAGTTTCCCTGAGTAGTGGACAAACGCCATATATTCACTGGTGGGTACCTACACAGTTGTAGTCGTTTCGAAACGTACCTATCCGGAAGAAGAAGTGCATTTCGATACGCTTCCAATACACGCTACCAATTTGCTAATCTAGGACCAATTTTTATTTTCGTTACAAAATGTTTGTCTCAAATTTTCTCAAACATTAGCCAGATTAGTGATTTTCAGACTAATTCGACCATGCTCTACAAGTTTCTCATTGATATATTTACTTTATCTCTTTTGGTTTCCGAGATAAAAATCATGTGACCCCTTAATTAGCGTCGATCATCAATTTTAACAATACCATGAAACTCGGCACGTGCCATTTGCTATACAACTGCACTAAATTTTTTTAATTGTAGTAAAGGTTTTTAGGGTATTTGGCCGTTACACTTTATTTGAACACCCTGTATAACAGGACTAAGTTTAATTTTCACTGCGTATCACGAAACTGGCTTGTCCAGATGCTCCAAGAGGCATGGTGAGCTCCCTTACTCTGCAAATGTCAAAAAATCTACGCGCTAATCCAAGTCTGTTCATATACATTGCCACGTATTCTCACCTTTCAGTTCATGCACAGCTTGAGAAAGTCATAGTTTGTACACAATGTTCTGCACAAAACTTCTTAGAAAAAAAAAATCATGTTTTAATATATGACGAAAATTAAATTGAGGTAAGCATTTCATTTGAGGATGATGTGATTAATGTTAGAAAAATAATTCATAGTTTATCCAAGAAAATTTTGTAACATATTAAAGAAAAAATTAATTACACATTTTTTTGATATACCATTATAATATGGAATTCTTTAATATAATCACTCTGATTTATTTGATATAATCACCAAAATTAGAAAATGATAAAGAACGGTAATTTTGGTATCGGTAATTTTAGTTTGTAAATTCTATTCCCGTTTACAATAACAGAATTGTCTTAAATCCGGGTATGTATCTTTAATGCAGGCTGCGTCTCGACCATATTTATTGATGCGGCTAATATCCGTCCTTTTCATGCTAAATGTCTTTCTTTGAACATGATACACAACGGTCGCTTCAAAAAGCCCTTTACCAGGCAGAGTTTGCAATTGAATTTCATACATTTCTGCAGAGATAGACGTGTGGTCACTTAAATCGGGTTTATACTCATCATGATCAACGTTAATTTTATATGAAAGTAGATCTGGTAATAAAGAATGAAGAAAAAATTAAAAATTGTAGAAATTATTTTTCAAATTGTTTAACTTAATGAATAAACAAATAACAGTTTAATTTGATAAAAAGTAACAAAAGACTTTTTCGGGGTAAACATCCTTAATGTTACACCGGAGAATAAACGAGTTTTTATGAGGTATCAGAGTTTTGCTGAAAAATTTCAAATGCGCCGAGAAAAGCTCGCACAGACATACAGGGCGTTTCAAAATTGATTTTACAAACTTTGAGGACAGGTTATTTACACCAAACCAAGAAAAAAAGTTCATATAAACATTTGTCCGAGAATCCTTCGTTGTCGAGTTATTAATGTTCGTTTGACTCAATGAATCCCAGATGGCGTTGTGTTGCCAGGGAGACTTGTTTACATTCGTCTTTCGTCTGTCTTCAACGTGTCTATGACAGATGGATAGGTAGAGGAGGACCAGTTCCGTGTCTATGGCCTACACGTTCCCCGACCTCAATCCTTTGAATTATTAGGAGCTTTAGCATAAAAGCTACTTATAAGAATGCGCCCTTGATCTGTACGTTTATCCGGCCATCCGTCCGTCCGGCCGGCGTTTGCACGATAACTTGAAACGAATTAACTTTTTCAAATTCTGGTTTTCAGAAATATGACCATCAAAGACTTAGCTCGGAGGTATCAACTTTTCAGAATTTTTCGTGGAACCCTTCAAGTCGAATTCACGTGCTAAAACAGTGAGTGCATGTCATAACAATCGATTTGTCAAGAAGGAATACATTGTTACTTTCTGTTCATCTTTTAAGCATTACTGACATCGGCGCGCGCACGTGAAATCGCTTTGTCGACGCACGATTGCTCAAGTGCTCATAATCTACATTATTAAGTAGCCGAAGAATGGAGCTACGATAATTTCTACATTTTTTGAGGTAGAAGGTTGAAATTCGGAATGTAGCTTACTATGGGCATGCCCATCTGTACTATTTAGTTTGGTTTTGATTGGTACACTGGGGTCGTAATACGGGGGTGGGATTCAGGGAGGGCAACATGTCTGTGTGCTATTTAGGTACGTAAAGACATGAAATTCTGTATCCAGATTCCTCTAGGCAAGTTCTACAGTACTATGAAGTTTAGGCCTAATTGTTCCAGGGGGCTCGGATTTGCGGGGGTGGCAGTCACTTGGTCCTTAAAACTATGGCAACATATGGCATGTTATACACTACTGTTTATAAAAATCGCAACACCCTGATGGAATAGCCCAATCTGCATTAAATTTGGAGCATTTGCATATCATGGGTCAGAAAAGAAACCATTAGATTTTCAGGTCAATACAATGCGTTTTATTGTCACATTAGTATCGGGTGAAACCACCGTGGGATGCAATTACAGCCTCTAAACGTCGTGGCATTGAGTCAAACAAGCTCTGAATAAGGGCCTGGGGAATGTCCTGCCATGCTCTGTCTACACGGGTATAGAGTTCATCCACAGTTGCTGCTGCAGGAGTCTGATGAGCCAATCGATGAGCAACCGTGTCCCACACATGTTCGATTGGGGACATGTCTGGTGAACGAGCAGGCCAGGGGAACAAGGGCGTCTGATGGGCTTGGAAAAAGGCGAGGACATTTCTGGCCACATGCGGTCGGGCATTGTCCTGTTGGAATACAGCGCCTGGAAGGTTCTGCAGGAAGGGGATGACCTCGGGTTGCACAACTTCCCTGATGTACCGGTCACTGTTCAGATTGCCATGGATTCTGATCAGACGGGAACGGCCATGGTAACTGATTGCACCCCACACCATCACCCCTGGCGTTTGTCCTGAATGACGCTGCAGGATGCATTCTGGAAGGTCGCGCTCGCCACGATGTCTTCTGACTCGTATCCTGCCGTCATGGTGCTGCAAGTTAAATCTTGACTCATCCGAAAACACAACTTGTTGCCATTCAGCTTGCCACTGTTGGTGTTGATGGGCCCATTGCAACCTGAGGCACCGGTGGTTTTGAGTCAAAGGAATCCGCAACAATGGTACTCGTGCCATCAATCCTCTGGAAATCAAACGGCGTCGTACTGTGCTAGCAGACATTGTCCTGCCTACTGTAGCACCCCACTGTTGTGCTAACACTGTGGAAGTGGCTGTACGATCTGCTACACACATGCGATTGAGGTGTCTGTCATCTCGCGGTGTCGTCGTGCTGGGTCTCCCTGAGCCTGGTCTTCGGTGTGCCCTGTTCTCTTCGCTCCACTGCCTCCATGCACGCATAATTGTCGTTGCATTACGTCCTACACGAGCAGCAATGTCACGATACGACCATCCCGCTTCACGCAGACCAATTATGCGTCCTCTTTCAAAGTCTGTCAGCTGTTGATATGGTACCCTTCGTCGTCGTCGAGGCATGGTGTTCTTTCAAGCAATTACTCTGAAAATCTAATCATTTATACTCTGACCCATTGTATGCAAATATTGCAAATTGCATATGGATTAGACCATTCCATCAGGGTGTTGCGAATTTTTATAAACAGTAGTGTATATCATACGTTCGGAAATGTTGAAAAAGGAAAGAAGTTGTCAGGTTTTTTACATTTTATACATATTACGTTCGAGAAAATCAATTTTCTTGATTAAAAAACTTGGGGAGAGGTAAAAAGTGCAGATAAAGGGGTAAAAATAGATGACCGCAGATCTGCCACTTGCCTTCCCCTACTCGGGGGGGGGGGGTATTTCTTTTTAATAAATGTATAAATGTATTTCTGCTTCACCGCTAAAGCTCCTCCTTGGAATGTTTGCAAGATTTTATTATATGCTGACAAGCATATATATATTGGTTTCGCTCTGTTTGTGTCTGTCTGTCCGTCTGCAGGTCCGATGATTGCTCGAGAATGCTTTAACTTTTTCAAATTCTGCTTTCGCTCTTCGATAGAGACCTTTCCTGAGCTCACCTGATTAGTTTATAATTGAAATTGGTCTAATAGTCACGTGACTGTTGAGATCCAAACCCCCCCCCCCCCATTAAATTTTTTTATTGGCAATATAAGGCATGTAATATGTCATTCGAACGGGAATAATGAGCACAAGACGAATGTGACATTTTTCGATTTTCGAAATGCTAGGTCCGAGAAAATTACTCCCAAGTACGTCAATAACCCCTTACTACGGGCTTTAGCTAAAGTTGTATATAATAATATAAGCTTAATCGATCCCTGTGTGTGTGTCCGGCCGACCGTCGTTTGCACGATAACGTGAAAATGGATGAACTGCGATGTGTCAACTTTTGATGCGCTTTCGTGGACGCTTTATTCACTTATGACTCATCAGTACAAATCGATTGATATATGCCTTTAGTTCATATTCTTCAAGCACGTACACTAATGTTAAGAATATAAACTTAGGGCATATATCAATCGATTTGTACTGACGAGTCATAAGTGAATAAAGTGTTACTTTTTGTTTAACATTTAAGCATTTTTGATGTCAGCTTGGAACACGTGCCCGTTATGAAGCTTTGTCAATGCACGTGCTCATTTCGTTTTTAAACTTCAGTGCTATTAGGCCTATTGTTAAAAGTGGCTAATTAATGCTAGGCCTATTGTTAGTCATTCACTCCGGGAGGAAATGTTAGAGGCCGTCCTCTCCCGGAACTCGCATGTTAGGCCTCACTCCGGGAAGAAAGCGAGGCGATGTCATCAGCATCATCAGCGACATCAACACGCTCGGGCCAATCAGAAAACGAGAAGAGATTCGAGCGCGGTGTACGAGGGGAAGACGAGAGAGAAAGATAATCGCTCGCGAGAATTCAACAAGAAAGGCGGCCTAAAATGCCAGCTCCGGGAGAGGACGGCCAACAGCGGGAGATATTGCTTTAATATCAGTAAACCGGACGGCGGAAGAGAACCTCGGCTCGCCGCGACGGAGACGGCTTCAAGACAGCGATTTACGCAGTTAAAGAAAGCCACGTCGGGCAGCGAAGCCAAGCAGGCGGAGGTTTTCGAGCTCGGGCACGAGGAAAGCCAGCGGAACGATTCGTCGTCTTAATCCTGGATTGAAAGCCCCGCCAATGCTCTCCCGAGGACGACAGTAGACCGCTCTTTCACGTCAGTAAGTGCTACTTTTCTTGTGGGCGTTAATACCAACCTAATTCGTGTGGCGTTCGCGGAACTCTCATGCCGAGAGTTACGTTATAGTGCTATCGTGAAAGGTCTATGGCCGTTCAGCCTCCAGGCTTATTTAAACCACCAGTTAGGATTCACAGTGCTATAAATTATTTGTGTGCAAATTATAACGCAGCTATCCTTCTCTTTTAATGTGCTAAGTTTTAAAAAAGGAAGAAATTGTTAACTAAACGACGACAGCTGTGCTACTGCGCTCGTAGCTGTTAAAGTGTTTTTGTGCTTGCTATAAATGTTTAGTTAGATAGTTTGTGCGTTATATTAATTGTCATTATTTATTTCTAAATTCTAGTGCCCAAGTGTCTTTACATTTAGAGTCTTTAAGGTCTATTCTGGACTTATAATTATTGACTGTGTGAGACGTTTATTTTTTGTATTACGTCAGAGGGTCAATGACACCCGTTTGTAAGCATTATTACTGATGCTTTCGTTTGGTATTAAATTGTGTGTTATTTTCCCAGACTTGGACATTAATGGACATAAGACAGATTCATCACGACTAGTGGACTTTAATACTTATTTTAATTTGTGAAAGTATTCTGAATAATTATTCCTCATTCATATCAAATTGAAACGAGTTCGGCTCGTGTGTATGGTTTGCTTTTAGTTTAGAGTGTCTTTGTTCGCTGAACAATCATCTTGTTTAATGTGCACTTAATTATATAGCTTTGGGATTTTGCTATTGATTTATTCGACGCTAGCAGCCTGAATTTCTTACTCATTTACATTATAAAGTGATGTCAAGATAAGTTTATACATGTATTAAAAGTTTGTATTTTGTGTTGCTCATTTGATATCGGAGAGAATCCGATTTATTTATGTCCAATGTGCTATTAGCTTTAGTCTGCTTATGGTTTAAGCATTTGTTGGTGGATAATAATAGTTATAAACCATTTATGAAATTTATGGATAAGATGGTTATGCCCTATAGCTATTAAGGATTATAGCATTTGTTTATCATAATTCAGTTTTGTTATTGTGGTACTATAGCAAGTGTTTATATACCTTTTTAGTTTAGTCCTGGTTTTACCGATCACATTTATTTCTTTAATTATTATGACTTTTAATAAATAATCTTTACTTTCAATGTTCAATCCGAGTGCTGTTACATGTTCTTCAATTTCCACTGCGTACACTCTCATTGTTATTAATATTTCCATGTGACAGTTAGGCACATTGTTAAAAACGGCTAATTAATGTTAGGCCTATAGTTAAAGACTAAATAATGTTAGGCCTATTGTTAAAAATGGCTAATTAATGTTAGGCCTATATTTAAAAATAGGAAAAAAAAAGTTACGCCTATATTTAAAAATGACCAAATAATGTTAGGACTATTGTTAAAAATGGCTAATTAATGTTAGGCCTATATTTAAAAATGACTAAATATTAGGCCTATAGTTAAAAATGGCTAATGCTAGGCCTATTGTTATAAATGGCTAATTAATGTTAGGCCTTTTGTTATCAATAAATATAAGGCCTGTTGTTATAAGTAGGTGATTAATGTTAGGCCTATTTTATATAGTACAAAGCTAATTACGATTTATTTATTTATTTATTTCAGTGGGGTACAGAGCATCCACCCGGGGCCAGTATGGCAAAAAGCTGACAAGGTAGGTCCCCTGGGTGGGCAGATTAAAAAAACAATCTGTAGATCATATAAAAAAGAATATTATCAGAAAGAGAAGCGGAAAGATAAGGGACGTTAAACAGGAAAAAAATTTAGCTAGAGTTGCGCAAGTGGGACAGTAGTTTAATTTTAAAATTGGTGGTTGAAAAAGATCGGATTTCAGATGGTAGGCTGGACCAAAGTCTTAGACCTGAGGTAGAAACGCTCTTATATTGGTAAGAACGACTAATCCGGGGAAGAGTAAAGGGAATATAATGGCGAATATTGTATGCGGGAGTAGTGATGGGGATAAAAGGAGAATGAGGCAAAGAGGTAAGTAAAAGGTTGTTAAGAGCTTTATAAATAAACATTGTCAGGTGAAAATTGTAAAGTTGATGAATGGGGATAATGCCAACATAATTAAATAAGTGAGACACAGAGGATGGCTTTCGGAGTTTCAAAAAAATTCGAAAAAACCATTTTTGGAGTCGGAAAAGACGTGATAGATTAGATTTGGTGGAGGATCCCCAAAATTGTATACCATAGGTGAGAGTGGAGTGAATTAATGTGTAGTAAAGCAACAACAAGATATAGGGGGGAAGGTAATGGAGACGGGAAAATAAACCGAGACGCGAATTTAAGGTGGAGGCAAGATGATTAATATGTGTGTCCCAAGATAGGTTGTGGGATATGTAAATTCCCAAATATTTAAAGGACTTAGAGGGACTGATATATTGAAAGTTGTATTTAAGCGAGAAGGTATTGGTGTCAAATTTTTTATTATGTTGGGTAAAAATTATATAAGTAGTTTTATCAAGGTTCAGTTGCAAGTGGTTGGTACTGTTCCAAAGGAAAAATTTATGAAGAATAGTATTAAACTCATATTCAATAGATAAAGAGTGAAGAATCCGCAAGTGATAGAGTGGCATCATCGGCATAAAGAACAAGAACATAACTCGTAAAAAGATTTTCAAATATGCTGAAAAGAAGAATATAAATATTTGTTGTTTAATATTACAGTCATATTTTATATACAGCAATGGCGAAAACTGCATGTCAATTAACGTATTCGATTGCAGCGTTCACACGAATCTTTCCAAACACGCGTGAAATGAGAAATGAAATGCTCGCACGTCTAAATGTTTCAAACTTATTCGCCTATGTTCTTTCCACCGCTATAGCTATTCATCCTTTCTTAATCAAAGTAACCATTCATCCCTTCTTAATCATTGTTGCAAAGCATTGTCGGGAAAAATCTTGTAAGCATTCCAAGGAGCTTTACCTGTGACGCAGATGTGATTTTAAATTTCAATATTTCACTTTCACTTGGTTTAAATAAACAATAGAAATACCTTTGATTCTATCCACACTCACATCATTTATAAATATAGGCCTAACTTTAATTACCCATTTTTAACAATAGGCCCAACATTAATTAACCATTTTTAACCTCAGGCCTAACTTTAATTAGCCATTTTTAACAATAGGCCTAATATTATTTAGCCATTTTTAACGTTAGGCCTAATATTAAATAGCCATTTTTAACAATAGGCCTAACGCTATATAGTCATTTTAAATATAGGCCTAACATTAATTAGCCATTTTTAACAATAGGCCTAACATTAATTAGCCATTTTTAACAATAGGCCTAACATTATATAGTCATTTTAACTTTACGCCTAACATTAGCCATTTTTAACTATAAGCCTAACATTAATTAGCCATTTTTAACAATAGACCTAACATTAATTAGTCATTTTTAACAATAGACCTATCATTAATTAGTCACATTTTACAATAAGCCTAACAGCACTGAATTTTAAAACGAAATGAGCACGTGCTTCGACAAAGCTTCACTATGGGCACGTGCTCCAAGCTGCCATCAACAATGCTTAAGTGATAAACAAAAAGTAACACTGTGTTCACTTATGACTCGTCAGTACGAATCAATTGATATATTACATGCCCTAAGTTCTTATTCTTAACGTTAGTGCACGTGCCTGAAGGGGCCCACGAGAGCTCATCTAAAGTTGATATATCGCAGTTGAGTTCTTCCATTTTCACGTTATCGTGCAAACGATGGCCGGCCAGACACAAAGATATTGACTATGCTTGTATTCTTATATATAGCTTTAGCTAAAGCTCGTAATAAGGGCTCATTTTAGTACTTTTTGGGGTCATTTTCTCGGATGTAGCATTTCGAAATTCGAAAAGAATGTCATATTCGTCTTGTGCTCGTCATTCCCGTTCGAATGACATATTACATGCCGTATATTGCCAATAAAAAAATTTAATTGGGGGGTTTGGGCCTCAATAGTCACGTGTCTGTTAGACCGATTTCAATCACAAACTAATCAGGTGAGCTCAGGAAGGGTCTCTATCGAACAGCGAAAAAAACTTGAAAAAGTTAAAGCATTCTCGAGAAATCGTCGGGCATACAGACGGACGGACGGACAGACAAACAGAGCGAAACCAATATATGCTTTTCAGCATATAATAAGAGACAAAGGGTAAAGTATATAGGAAAGATCGTTAATGAACAAATTAAAAAGAAGGGGAGAGAGGATAGAACCTTGGGGAACCCCGGTGTTACGAGTAATTGGATCAGAGGATAAATTAAATAAACTTAAAGAATAAACATGATTTGACAAAAAACTTGTGATCCAATCTAATGAGGGGCCTCGGATATTAAAAAAGTGAGACAGCTTAAAAAGGAGATTATGATGTTAACAATAGGTAATTGCTGTTAGGCCAATTGTTAAAAATAGCTAATTGGTGGTTAGGTTTATTGTTATCAATAACTAATAAATGTAAGGCCTGTTGTTATCAATTAATAAATGCAAGGCATTTTGTTAACACTAGCTAATTGTTGTTAGGCCTATTATTAGCAACAAATCCTACTATACTATGCGAAGAATCTGTAACGCTTATTGTTAAGAGTTTTCATCGCACCAACAATATGCGCGGACCAACAATATATACCTCATGTCCAGCAATGCAAGGCAAAGTTTGTGCAACAATAGGCCAGTCGTGTTTGTGTCAAAAACTATACAATGGAAGGTACGATTTTTATTATAAAGGGTATCCGAAAATGAACTGACATTTTGATTTTTCCGCCATTTTTTTCGTGTTACAATCAGAGTAGAGATTTTTATATACTGTCATTATTAAACATTGAGGTTAAATTATACAAAACTACAGAATCGAACAACGCGTAGAAATTGTAAAAATTCACATCAAAAATTTAAAGGTTGTTATCTCGCAACAAGGTGATGTGAATTCGTCGCCAAGTTCATGTGACATGGCATCGTTATACTTCTTTCTCTGGGGTTATCTTAAGGATAAAGTGTACATCAATAAACCACAAACTATTGAGAACCTCAAAGATGAAATTCGACACAACGTTGCCGAAAGTTCCAGCAATTATGTCAACATATTATTGAAAATTTCCTCAAAAGAGCGAATTTGTGGTACCAAGCCCGGGGCGATCATTTGTCAGATGGTAATATGTTTTGTATCATTCATAATCTCCACGTTTTTACCTTCTAATAAAGCAAAATATTATAAATTTTCCAATGAAAAAATGTGTTTTATTAAAAAACGAGTATTTCTCCCGTGAAAAAACCACGGGATCAAAAGTAAATATATTAGAGAGGCACTAAATTCGAGCGGCACTCACTTACAATGCTTATGTGCACTGAAAATAGTGCCATAAAGTGCTACCAAATTATTGCCATCTCTCGGTGTTCAAAGAAAATTCACGCTAAATTCTAATTGTTACTATGAAGGCGGAATAAGATAGAGTGCGCAAAGCCACTGACTATCTCCTTTGCCACTGCTCGCAACAACAGTTCCTCCTATGGAGAATTCTATTCTGAAAATGCTGAACGACACGGTCTTTGCATTGTAGACAGCACCGCTTAGCTCTCATTCGTCCCCAAATAGCAGTTGGTTATTTAGCCTCGATGTCGGCATCCGAAATCGCTTAATGTGCAGGCGAATGCGCTCTCTATCTTATTTTCCCTCTTTGATGGTTACGAACATTCGTAATTATTATTATTAGGACACCCGAGCTGAAACATATACGTGACAAATTTGAAGATGGTAAGGCATAAAACGGGCGTATCCTAAAACGTTTGGTATGACGCATTGTTCTTCGACTGCACGCTAATATGCCACCCTTGCGTTCCGTATGGAAGCGTAAGCACATAATGCAGAGGATCATGAGATGGGCGATTTTCTAAAATCCGACGAATCCTACCATCTGTACTCTAGCGCAAATGACTTCACTGCCAGGTAAAACCACAGCAACGTCCGAAATTGTCCTTAAATTGTAGGGTCGACGGTTGAACGTTTGGGGTGTTAAGCAATACAACAGCCAATTCCGAATAATCAGGTTCATTACAAGCTACAATAGTCGGCGGGGATAACGCAGGATAATTCGTTTTAATAACAAAAATACCGTTACAGGCGACTGATCATTTCGTGGAGTTCGAACATCGACAATTTCCTGTTCGCCCAGCATATAATGACAATTAACAAGTCCCAGCTTATAATGAAAATTAATTAAATTCTTTTCTGTGTGAGAAAACCCTGAAATTGGAATGAAAATCCCCCTAACGCCCAGGAGTATCCATAAAAAAAGTTGTTTCAAGGAGTGTGGGATAAAAACCACAATTGACATTAACTCTCCGGACTACAAGTCCTTAAACAACGTTGGTATATACCTAGAGTAGATAAATACTGATACCCCGCTTTCGTTTTGCCTTGAACAGCTCGGCGAAGACGGGCATCTTAGCTAGTAATTACTATTATGAATTATTAGCGACTGTTATTTATTTTATACAAGTTGTGTATGGCTTGTGTAGCTCTTAATGTAGAGAGCGTGAGAAGCTATGACAAAAGTACAATAACTTTATAATAAACACAAATCATTTTGATTTTGCAATTTTTTACGTACTCATCTGCCCACTGTATACACCTAGACTGCCTCAAATATCCATGTTAATACTCTAATAACTGTTGTGCATTTGCATCGTTTTGTGTTTTAATGTGAACGCGAAGCAATAAAACAGATGTGAGTGTGGGTAGAATCATTTTATTTAAGCCAACTGTAAGTAAAGGTGAAATATTCAAATTTAAAATTACGTCTGCATCACAGGTAAAGCTCCTTGGAATGCTTACAAGATTTTTCCCTACAATGCTTTGCAACAATGATATTTCTCTCCTAACGTTTATGGTAACTGATTAAGAAATGTTGAATGCCTCTAGCAGTGAAAAGAACATGGGCACATTAGTTTAAAACTTTTGGACATGAGAGTATTTCATTTCTCATTTCGCGCGTGTTTGGAAAGATTCGTGTGAACGCTGCAATCGAATACTTAAATTCACATGCAGTTTCGCCATTGCTGTATATAAAAAATTACTGTAATATTAAACAACAAATTTTTATGTTCTTCTTTTCAGCATATTTGAAAATCGTTTTACGAGTTATCTTGTTATCTCTAAAGTCTGTCTCACTATATGAAAAAAGCTGCAAGGCAGTATGGGAAAGCCACGTTACCAATTGTCATCTCATTCAGATCAACGCGCAGCCAATAAAAAAGAAACTGAATCCATAGAGGCTAAAATGAAACTGAAACAGTGCTTCATGTTTTTGAGCACTACGCGTGCGCAGTCAGAGACTAATTTACGGGGCAGAGGTGAAAAAGTAGTGATGTGCTTTCCCAGACTGCCTTGCAGCTTTTTTTATATAGTGAGACAGAGTATAGGGACACCTTAAACAATTGGTCTATGCAGCAGACCACCGACGTGTCTATGCAGAAACTCTTCATCGACGTGTCATGGAAGCCTTCGAAACCGTTCGAAACCTTCAGAGAGTATTTGAAAGGGTGCGACAGTCCATGAATCAACGAGTAAGTTTATAAGCAAGAGGAGGACATTTCGAGCATTTATTATGAGTTTATGTTTAGATGAGCTTCAATCACCTACGTTGTAAACTTTCATTAATAACTCGAAACGAAGAATTTTTGGTCATATGTTTATATGAAGTTTTTTTCTTGTTTTGGTGCAAGGAACCTATCCCCGAAGTTTGTAAAGTATTTTTGAAACACCCTGTATATAGAAAAATCTAAACATTTCTGGACTACAGAATATAAACTGTTATATATTAAGTAAATAACCTAGTTATACTTAAGAATATAGCTAGAAGCATACTCTGTTTGACTAAGCTATTTCAATGAAATTTACACGTTTCAATTGTTAGACATTGTTGCGAAGTAAAATTAACAATGTCTAACATTTAAAATCTGAAATTTAACAGCCAAACTTTCGTTGAACAGTATAGAGAGTCTTCAACATACAGTTGCAAGGGAAAATCTGGTCCTCCTCAAATAACTTAAGGATGAAGGTACTTAGTTTGCATTGAAAAATTTCAGATATCAGTGTAAGTTAATATATCAGTCGCAAAATGAAATATCTTCAAATTGCTGTAAAGTGAAATAGTGTTATCAATATCGGTCGTGGTAATGATCCTTTACGCAAGTATCGATGTAGATAACAGCACTACCGAGTACCGTATACGGCGTTTGTAGTCACGTTCTCTTACGGCGGTGAATCATTTGAGTGTCAGGATCGCAGTTGTGTTATGTGATTGTACCCGTCATGAACAACGGGCTGGAAATGTCCAGGTGCTTTGTGAGATGTAGTTCTTCTGTTGGATGATAACGCTTGTCCACACCTTCCCAATACCACAGAGGCTCAGATACGGTCTCCGGGACATCAGCCCTACAGACTGGATTTGGCACCATCCGACTTTCACCTCCTCGGCCTACTGAAGAATGACCTTGGTGACCCTTTAAACCGGAAGTATTTTACCGATTTTTTTCTATTAACGAACTCAGGCTGTCGAATGGAGAAAACGGAAGTCGAAAATTTGGAAGCGTTCGAATCCTAGAGCATCAACAGATAGACGGACGTACATTGTGAAAACATAACTATCGGTCTTAATAAACAAAATGTGCCACAAGGCATTCTAATTAAGGGTATGTTCAAAATATTTTCCATATGCACCAAGGTACAATTAGGCACGAGTTTGGCATCAAGATCGCTTCCGCACATCCCCGTCTAATGCGGTCCTTGAAATCTTCTGGTGGTGTTGCTGGATTGTTGTAGATAAGAGCTTTCACATGTCTCCAAACGAAGAAACCTAAAGGAGTGAGATCAGGTGATTTCAGTGGCTAAGTCAACGGTCCACCTCTTCTCAGGAAACAGTGGGTGCAAGTATCGACGTGTGGCGAGGGCAAAGTGGAGGATCTCTGTCATACTGTAAATAACACCCGAAAATGCTGTCACAACAATGCATGGACCCTTCATGAATGTTATCACTGCCCCTGAAAAATCACAATCTTTAGCCCACTTGGTACTTCATCTATCTTATTACAGACAAGCGCATGAGTAGGGTCCGGTTTTAGGTGCACCCACCTTTTAGTGTACCTGATGTATGTTCTTTAATAACGATTTTATAATTTCAATCTTCCAGTATTGTGAAAGTATTTCCACCTTCTTTTCAACTTTTTCCACCTTTCCACACACCTTTAAGTAATTGTTTGCACCTATAATCCGGATCCTAGTCATGAGACTCGCTCCTCCTGCAACAGATCACGTGATCATTTGACGTTGGTCACAGATTAATTATAAACAGAAACGACAATCAATGTTACAGTAATGGAAACTGGATGGCTGATGTCTTGACGTCGTCGATTGAAACAATGTCCCAGGCTATCGCCGGGTACGCTCTTTGGAAATACTGGTTCTTAAGTGTATTTTGATGTTTAATATAGCATTATCTATGTAAACTTCCAAAGGTTATACTTTCCACCTCAATAAAAAAATATCCTTTGGAAATTTACACAGATAATGTTTATTAAACATCAATACACCTAAGAGCCAACATTTCCAAATAGCGTACTCGACGGTAGTCTGGGACATTGCTACAGTCGATGACTACTTTATTAAATACAATAATTTAAGTACAGTTATCGATTGTAGCACACCTAATGATAGCCTGGGGCACAATCAAGTGACCACTTTCCAATTTTCTTCATGAAATATCATTTGTCATATCTGTGAAATTGACTAAGTTCATCAGTCCACGTGTCCTCATTCCACGTGTCCTTTATTTATTGTTCACATACACTGACTGGCCAGATTATTATGACTACCTGACGTTTGTAGGCAAATTATCTATAATTTCGCGCTGAAGTTCCTAGAAGGCCAGACCATTATAAATTGGGAAACAGGTTGTTTACCACGACAGTAGAAATGATTTGTTTCTGAAGATATGGGCAAACGACTCGATTTAACATTCTTTGAACGTGGGATGATTGTTAGAGCTCGGAGCCATGAAGCGAGTATCAGCAAAACAACTCCATGCGTTAAATGTTCAAGATCAGCTATTGTTAAAATGTTTAAAGGCTGGATTGTCAGCCGGAAAACTAGGTCTAAACGTGCGAGTTGTGGCCGTCAGCGACTAGTCAATGTTCGGACAGAACGGAGAGTGGCAAGACCGGTACAAGATAACAGACGAGCAACAGTGCATCAAATTATTGCAGATCTTAATCAGTGATCCTCTCAAATGATATCTAAATGCACTGTTTGCCGTGCAATGCATTGGAATGGATATGGAAGCCGAAGGCCTGTTCGAACACCTTTGCTTTCTGTAGTTAACAAGATAAAACGTCTCCAATTCGCACTGGACCACAAGGATTGGAAGAAAGTCGTGTGGTCCGATGAGTCACGTTTCCAGATTCAAATATGCAGTCAGCATGGGCCCCACATCCATGAGTACAACCAAGAACTCCTAGAGAGAAGGCCTGTGGACAAAAGGTTACATCATCATCAAGCGGCTATTGTTAATCGTATTTCTACCAATAATAAACCTTAAAGTTACATCAGGCATGGCTAGTCACTGGATGGGCCACTCATTAGTGACTCACGATCTTCATCCCCTCCCCCCGGCTGCTGTGACCCATCATACAGCAGTCGTTAATCCAGGTCCATCCAAAGGCCCAACTCGTCGGCTTCAGGTCATACAGGCTCTGGTTGGACGTATTGGATTACAATAAATAAAATTAAAAAAATGGCCGCTTGTTCATGTAACAATGCACCTTTTGTCCGCAGGCCTTCTCTCTAGGAGATGTTGGTACAACCTTTCAAGCTGGTGTGGGCAGTGTTATGGTTTGGGGCATGCTTTTCTGGAATGATTTCGGCCCTTTAAATCCTGTGGAACAACGTCTGAATAGCACAGCATACTTAAGTATTGTTGCTGATCATGTTCATCTTATGTTTATGGCATATCCTAATGGAGATTGCTTCGTCCAACAAGACGCGGTGTTCGTATTGCGCAGGATTGGTTTCAAGAACATGAGAGACTTTACCTTGCTTAGGTGGCCCCACAATCACCAGATCTCAATCAAATTGTGCATTTATGGGACGAAGTTGAAAGAGTCATCAGGCAGCTGATTCCACAACAATCAAATTTAACACAACTGGACAGTGCTTTTCACAGGCATGGTGTCAGATTCCTCGCAACACCATTCACGATCTCGTGGAATCGATGACAAGAAGAATCGCCGCAGTATTGAAGGCAAAAGGTGGCCCAACGACATGCTGATGGGGTGGTCATAATAATCTGGCCATTCAGTATATAAGACAACTGTGCTTTGTTCAAGACGTGCTCAAGCAATATGTCAACAGGAAAGTATTACGATTCTTCTGAGGAAAATTAATTTAGCATTAATTACAAAAAAGCACCACCAATTTAACCGTAATTAAAGAATGGTCTATGACGATTTTTTTATTATCAGCCATGCCTCGTTAAGTTACACTCGCCAACCGCCAAAAAGTTCACGGAACCAAATTAGGTGTTTCTTGTATTACATCTATCTTCGTTTATCACGGTTTCGTTTATCACCGATCCGGGTTATCACTTTACTCTAGATTGTGACCCTTGTCATACTTTTCACGGATTGATCCGTGTTGTCAAGGATCGGCGAATCTCAGAAGAACAGAAATTTTGTTCGTATTATCCGATAACGAAAGGAAACCCCGATGTTATGACCCGCAAGTGATGGCATCACAGCTAGTGATAGTTAATGACTTCGACAGAAAGGAAGCAAGGCCCAGTGAGCAGGAGCTGATTAAGCAAGCCCCAAAGTGTTGTAATACTTACTTTCAGTGGCGCAGCGACGGGGAGACAGGAGGGGTGTAACGTGTATATACAGAGTTGAATGTACGCAGTGGAAAATGTAAAAGAAACACGTTATCAGGGTAAGGTTTAAAAATAAAATCAAGTTTAATATGAAGAATATGAAATAAAAATAAAATCAGATAAATCAAAGAATTGCTGACTTAATTAAAGAGCATTAACGAGTTAACTTTTTAACTCAAACAAAGAATACTGCTATTTCAAAATACAAAAATAAGAATTGAAATACTCAATTAGAACGTCAATAACACATACGTAACTAACATAAACAATTCTGGAATCTTACATTCAGAATAAATATTACAGTATTCAAAAACTCCAAAACCTAACAATAGTTGATAAATAAATTACTTCATATCATAATTATCAAAGTTAGGTACTAAAGGGATTCACCTTTAAATAGCTAATGATCTGAACGTTTCAGATACACCAATTTAAACAAGCATAAGACTACAAATACCAGAAAATAATAATTAATGATATAATATTTCTTAAACAAGAATTACGACTAGAACATAAAGGAACCTAGTCAACAAAGTCTTATACTATTTAAATATTAAATAAACTGGATAATAGTAACAATTCTTCAAATTACTTAGAAGGTAATGATTTACATAAATAGCAACTGACATGGACTCTCAATACAAAAATACTTGAATACAGAGACAAGATTCAATTTATCTAGATATGACAAATAAGTCAAGAATTGAAATATCACACTAAATAATTCTTAAAGTCCAAGTCCAGAAATTCTAAATTAGTTCAAGTCCAACCATTAAATAGGGCAACACTCAGTAAGAGTCTGATGCGTAAATTCAATACGCTAAGTTGAACAAATTCAGCAATGTTCACGTATACACATAATATCATTAAACTGAATAATAGTAATAATTCGTCAAATTACTTAGAAGGTAAAGAAATACATAAATAGCAACTGACATGGACTCTCAATACAAAAACACTTGAATACCGTGACAAAATTCAATTTAACTGGATACGTCAAATAATCAAGAATTGAAATATCACACTAAATAATTCTTAATGTCCAAGTCCAGAAAATCTAAAATAGTTCAAGTCCTAACATTTAAAAAGGACAACACTCAGTAAGAGTATAAAATGTTCGGTTTCTCAGCTAAAGAGGGAAATAACGCAAACATTAAGTTTAACGTGAAATTTTCAACACGAGATAAAAACCACACTTCCTCTTATAAACCAAACGACACAATAAAGGAGCAAATCCTTGCAACCAAATTTGCTTTCCGTTATCGCTGTCTACGAACTTAAAAAGCTCTCTTTCTTTTTTCTTAGTCGACGAGGTATATAAAACCATATAAGGACGATAGATACGCACTTAACCCGGCGGGAAAGAAACCTTTAATCATTCTACGTCCTTCACACTCTCTTCTATGTAAATCCATGAACGTAGAGGACCATTCACACGGATTCTCGCACTTTATGGTAAAACCACTTATAGCGACCGTTGTGGACACCGTAAGTGTTCTATACAACACCAACCTTTTTGTTTTAAAATCAGGACTCCGGCACGCTGCCTCGCACTCGTCTATGGCGTCGTTCTCCCGTAAAAACTTCCCTTGCGGAGCTTCTCTGCTGAGCGCATCACGTCTCCGGTAAGCAACAGCACGGCTCGCCACGTCGTCTTCCTCATCAGACGGTAGTACTCGGGGCTTTCCATTCAGACGGTCGACAGCATAAAGTCCTCTCCGTACTTGTGCCGGTCGGGAAAATTTTAGCTCTTTTCCCTTTGAAGGCGTACTCTCTCCCTTTTCCACTGACGAATCTTCCCGCCAAGAAAGCTTGGGCTTGACGTCACGGAATATCCTCCGATCACCATTGGTTCTTGCGTGGTGTTGGTTGTGACGACACTGTCTGCCCCGCTCCTCCCCCGCCTTCGAACGGGTGAATACTCGCGAGCGGTAAACACGGACAGTGTCGCCGGAAATCACTTGAGGAACCGATTTCCGTGACAAGGGGGCATGATGCCCCGGACGCCAGTCTTAATATCCCGGTAGGAGAGGAGGCTGAGACGATAAACTACGATAACATGGGGTGAAATAATGAATACCATACCCCGGGCGCCATTTATCCTCGCTACGCCATTGCGTATTTTTCACAGTGATTTTTATTATTTACTGATCATTTCATATACAGATTGGGACACATTAATATGACCACCTGCTAGTATCCGGAATATCCACCTTTGGCGGCAAGCACAGCAGCTAGTCGACGTGGCAAGAGTCAATAAGTCCTCGGAAGGTGGTTGCAGGTATCTGGGACCATTCGGCGATCAGTGCATCCCATAATTCCATCACCGTGCGTGGTGGAGGGTCCAGCTTCCGGATATGGCGATCGAGATGGTCCCACAAATGTGCAATGGGGTTGAGATCCGGGGAGTTTGGTGGCCATGGGAGTAGCTTGAATTCATCCTCATGCTCCTCGAACCAGTCGCGGACAATTTTGGCAGTATGGCAAGGAGCATTGTCCAGTTGAAAGGTGCCATCACCCTGAGGAAACACTGTCGACATGAAAGGCTGTACCTGGTCTGCGACGATCGTCAGGTAACGAACAGCATTCAGTGTACCCTCCAGCACTATCAGTGGAATCAGACCATACCACGAAAACATCCCCCAAACAGTCACACCTCCCCCACCAGCCTGTCTTCCGCCAACGATGGTGTCGGGATACTGTTCTCAGATGCTTCCCGGCGAATTCTACATCGTCCGTCCACTCTGTTCACCAGAAACCGCGACTCGTCAGAGAGAGCAACCCTTTGCCACTCGGCCGAGGTTCAATGGCGATAGTCCATTGAGAATTGGAGCCGTTTTCGGAGATGCACAGGCGTCAACATGGGTGCTGTTACCATACGCCTGCTCCGGAGCCCCAACCTCAAGAGGGATCGTTGCACTGTTTTAGTGCTGACACGCCTAGTGACCCCGCTGTTCATTTGCTATGTCAGTTGCTCAACAGTGGCACGCCGATTGGTCTTGGCCAGGCGTCGTAAGCGACGCTCACCTGTATGATCGATGGCCCGTGGGGCCCCACAGTTACCTCTTCGGTTGCTCGAAACTGTCTGGTTCGTCCAGTCGCGGTACACCTTCACAACGCAGCCCTAGAGCAGTTCACAAAGGTGGCTGTTTCTGAAAAGCTGCCCCCCCCCCCCCCCGGCCCGACAGCCAATGATCATCCCCTTTTAGAGGTCCGACAGATCACTTGCTCTGCCCATAACGGCGACAATTGCTGTGTTAACGGATGCTACTACACGTCTGCTGTTGTCAGCTTTTAATGATATGCAATGATTTTTCATCTGCATACCATGGGACGCTCCAACCGAATGTGTCCCGACCCTGTATATATTGCGTATAAAAGTTTGCCGAAATTAATAAATAATAAATTATTATATATAGTAAACGCAATAAATAATTAAAATTAAATATCATTACGTGTATAAATTTATATAGTGGTAATATTTGGGTAAGTTGGAAGGCAGCTTGGGGGGTCTTTGGACGAAACCTTATTTTTCTCATAGGTTATATTATTCGTTTATCGCGAATTTGCTTATCACGGTGTGTTTTTTTGGAACCAATCCCCTGTGATAAACGAACATAGCTGTATTTTAATGCTAATTACAAAAATGAGAACGAAATTGTTCTATCATGCACTAATTTTTAGAAGTCGCCTTATTAAGTAATTTCAATTTCTACGCCTATTTTGCAAGACTGCATATTACGTAAAACACTAACCCCTATTAAGTAATTTCAAATATTTTAAGTACAGCAAACAGATAAACGTTCAGCTTTCAGCATATTGGCCCCGTTTTGCCTGTGACTTCTTTTGTACGTGGCATATGGAAGGTCCCGAAAGAGGGTCCATCATTAGTCAGCAACTATGGGGCCCGTTTTCTTTTGTATCGCCTCTCCATGGTAGAAATATTTCGGTGGAACCTACCTTCATGTTCATCACTAACGATACCAAGGTTGGCAGGATAAAGTCCAGGTGGGAATACAGGAAATGAATCTTTAGTGATATATTGCATCCCAATTCATAAGATGCTTGCAGAAACTCATCAACAAGTTCAGCTTAGTTGGGTTCCTTGTTCTTTTCCAAGAATTCGTGCCCTACAGCCTCCAGAGCTTTCCAGTCTGTTAGTTCTACAGGGTTTAATGCAGTTTCAACACAGTTATCAGCCATTAGCTTTTGGATTTGAGGGCCAACAAAAATGTCTTCCTTATTTTCGCGTCGCTGATGCTGGGAAACTTCTGTTTCAGATGCTGAAATCCACGTCCTGCCTCTCCACTGCCTATACAAAGTTTTTCATTACACCCAGTTTGACAAAGTAGAGGCCGTAGGATTTATTTTTTCAATTTCTACTAGTTATTTTCGATATGCATTTGCCCAGGAGCCAAATTTAGGCGATATGTCCAGTCCTTTGTGCTGTAGTGTAAAACTTTTGCCCGGCTGTCCCACCCACAATGAAACAGCAGTAAAAACCCATATTCATTACTTTTTAAAAAGATCGGAAGTGAAGTTTAACAATAAAACCATTCTCTCATTTTTAACTGAAATCTAGAAAAGCAAAAGAAAGAATTAGATAAAAATTACAAATCCAGTTATACAAATGAATAGGATGCAAAAAGAAAACTATAGTATAGGGTTATTTAAAATGAATGATGCAAAAAGAAAACTAGCTGTGACCAATATAATCGGTATTACAGGGCGAGTCAAAAATCGTTGGATGCTTTCTTATCTTGGATACCAATGTAGTTAGGCAAATTCCAAAACATGAATGAATAGGAACTTGAGGGTGCTCTATCTGATGGAGCATCTTTCATCATCTTAAATATGCAAATTAGGACACATCCAAATTCTATCTTGAAAACCGTAAGAGTACAAAACGTTCCCATTGCACATTTGTTCATCAGGAAATTCCAAACAAAACAAAAAAAAAAGTTCACCAAAGTCCGATGAGCCGATCAACCACAATCCTCATTGCAAGCTCAGCAAATTATTTCATGCACTATCCTCATCCTGTTTTGGAAGGTTCCACAATTTACCATAGAGTCATCAGTTTACTGTGCAATTGCTATAAAAAGGCATGTTGAAGCTGAGAAAACATCAGACCAAAGCAAGATGTCACAGTACACTAAACAGGAAATGATCAACATGGTCCTCTGCTTTGGTGAAGCGAGGCAAAATTATCATGCAATAACCAGGCATCGTTGAAATGTCGTGCGGAATTATGCTCTCGTGCAAGTGGACATCACACTGAACACTATCTGGATTTATGGAAAGACTTACTTTGTATCAGATGATTGTTTGTAAGCAACAAACAGTAGAAGATCCAATTGTCCTGTTGCAGAACTTGCAATGATGATTGTTGCTGATCCGCTTATTGGAATTTTTTGTCTATCTCTTACGGTTTTCGAGATACAATTTGGATGTGCCCTAATTTGCATATCTGAGATGATGAAAGGTGCTCCATCAGATAGAGTACCCTCAAGTTCTTATTTATTCCCTGTATTGGAATTTGCGGAACTACATTGGTACCCAAGATAGGAAGGTGTCCAACGACTTGTGACTCACCCTGTATTTACAAATGATATTCAAATTGATACGACATACATCTAAATGAGATATTCAAATTAAAACGACATACAAATAGGAGCCCGTTGTGAAACGACATACATCTAAATGATATTCAAATTCTCCCTACACTCATGCCAGCGCCCATTCACGAATTGCATCGATCGCTTTACATCCTGTAAGTCATGCTGATGAGGCGGGTGTTATAGTAGATTTATGGCTAATAATGAGTCAACAAACAGTCAACAAACACTTTGCATAGTAAACAATAAAACAATTTATTAATGACAGTAAAAAGAAACTAAAACACAAAGCGTGTCCCATGGTTAACAATGGTAGAGGAAGTTAAGAAGATTATACACGATCAAAAATATGAATTTAAGTACTCCCATTATCTCGCACAAGTATTAGTGCAAAAAAATGAAAAATTACTCAATGGAGCGGTAGTACAGCCGTGGCGTCTCGCGATGCACAGTTAACTCAACAGCCTAGATGCATGGTTTTGCAGATGAAATATTCGGGTATGGAGAAAGATCGCAGAGATTGTACCATCCGAACGAATAGACTTCGTGGCCAGGCCTAAACATGGTGAGACTGCAAAAAAACCGAGTGACTGGTCGGAATAAACATTGACACGCATGAAACGTGGGGACCTCGTCGGCAAACTCGTAATTGCAATTACGGAGGTACAATCTTAAGGCTAGAGCAAGGGGGAAGAAATACTGACAATGTGACTGGGCACCATGGCTGCAGAGGAGTAGTGAAGTGGCAGAACCAAGGAGAAGATGAAGAATGTTCTAGAATAAAAAGAGAACACTAATTACGTAATTTTTTTTATCAACAATTAGACTGTATAACATCTATCTCGCGACCGAGTTAATTAGCTGCGAGGGAAATCGCCACACGTGTCAAGAGCTCGCATCACGCGAGTTCGAAAAAAATTTTACGCCAGCAATGGTCCACGGATCACAACAATGAATTACTTAACCTAAATACCAATTATAAATGAAAATAACATTTGGAATAAATAAAAGAAATTAATTTACCATCCACCACGAGATTTAATGAATAGCAATAGTTTGTAGATTACTACAAACTTAGTCAAAAAATATTTAAAAATTTTCTATAGAGTTAGAAATGTCATGTCGAAACTTTTCAGTCATTATGTAAGCACTACAAAAATATAAGTAAACACCAGAATATGGGGGGTAACGCTCCAGCTGGCATCAGCGTATGCACATAAAGGACCGGTCGATTGAACGAAGGTCAGTGACGTTTCACACGTGTGGGCCAGAGAAGCTGCCACAACTTTGAGTGCTGCTATATGCAAACTGGTAAGAGATCTGGCATATGACTGCAATCTCGTAATTGCATATGCTATATCCAGGCGAGTACAGGTCATTACGTACATTAATGATCCCAAAAGAGATTGGTAAACAGTTGGGTCGGCTCGTTGCGATTCTTCTGCTTCATCCAAATTTACGACCTACTCTTGGATGACTTGTTGGATGTAGTGGGCCTGAGACAATTGTATGGAGTTACATCACGGCTCACTCGCATGCCCAGAAGGTGACGAACATCTCCGAGTCCACCAACCTAATACCACGTCGAAAAATATCCACTACGGAAGTTATGCGTTGAACATCATTAGTGGCAGTGGCGATGTCATCCACTTACACGGCGAGGAGAAATGAACATTTGCCGTCGTTGTAGATTAACAGGCTATCATCTGCTCGTGAAGGCGTGAAGTCCAGGCAAAGGAGAAGTTGACACAATTTCATGTACCAACATCTGCCACTTGGCTTTAATCCATACAGGGACTTGTGAAGTTTGCACACTTCGTCTGTACCGACTGGTAATCCTTTGGGTAAATAGTATGGTCAATAGGTGCATTCAAATATGCACTTTTCACATCATATTGATGCAATGACATGCCCGAGTTGACTGCCACTCCATTCAAACGTCAGTAACGATTCCATTCTTATCACAGGTGAAAACGTCAGTTCGTATTGGCTGCCATATACCTGTGATGAGTCGATTGCGACCAACCTTGTCTTGAAACGGGAGATGGATCCATCAGTGTTGCACTTTATGCGATATAACCATTTGGTCTTTAGGATTTTAGTATTGGGGGCTTAGGAACCAAATCCCAAACTTGGTGGAGATGACGCGAATTTAACTCGCTCTTCATTGCCTCTTCCCATTGAAGATGTTGTGGGGAGGAGAGTGCTTGCTCATATGAAAGAGGAGTTGTAAAATGGACGTCCTCGGGCCCGGTAAGATTTACGTTAGGAGGGTACACACCGGCTTGTTGCTTTTCCGCCTTCCCTTCAAGTTTGATCTCTCTGTGGATGGCACAGGTGAAGCTGGAGGCGTAGAAGTTAACGTGTCACTCACTTGGGAAGGTGACTGTTGAAGAGTCTCCTCGTTGGCCGAAATGGAAATGAGTGAGAACTGTCTGTTAACGAGTTCTGTATCATCAGTTTCGGGGACCTCCAACGGGGAAGAATCGTAAGGAAGTTGTGGCATTGAGGGAATTGTGAACAGCTATTCGTGAGACGCAGTCATTTCATGGAATGTATCAGGAAAGAAACGCAGAGATCGACAACGAAGCAACTTGGATTCCTCAAATGAATAGACGAGGTACCTGGGGACGATGCTGAGTATACCATAAATGTCCCGCGCTTTGCATGCGCTTGGAGCTTGGATCGTTGTGATTTGGGAATAAAATAGTACACAAGACAACATATGGTGCTCGATGTTTAAAGGTGGGTCTTTTACCAGACCATAACTCTTCCGGCGACAGCGTTTTTCCTGTTCTTGGTAAAGAGTTCAAGTTGTACGCTGCCATTGCCGCTGCAAGATCCCAAAACTGTTGGGAAACGTTGGAAGAGGCAAGCAGGACTCTTATTCCATGACAGATGGAGAGGACCGCCCTTTCTGCAACACCATTTGACTGGGAGTTCTCAGGTATGGTAAACTATCGAGAAGGTGGTTGAAATAGCACCTTTAGTGAGCGTTTCCAAATGGGCGGATTTTTCAGCGATGCCAAATGAAACTAGGAGAGTTTACCTTTCATTTAATATTAGTCTTTTTTAAATATGTTGAATACACTGCTACATTTTTTTTGCATCATTCATTTTGAATAACCCTTTATATACCAGGGTGTCTCAAATAACTGGTAACAGTAAAATATCTGGAGAAATAGATATCGGATCGAAAAAACAAAAGACACGTGCTTAATAGTTTTGAAAAAGTTATTCAATGATACCAAAGTCGACCCCACCCCATGAGAAATCTTAAATAGGAACCCCTATCTAATGGTATTTTCAGGTTGTACACAACATTTGAAAAATGTTTCATTTTTGGTGTTTTTTCAGTTGATCCAACTGTTTAAGAGAGAGAGGGACTCAAAGTGTGGAAGTCTTAAAGATTTGAATCCAATTTTATCGATGAAGAGACAAATAGAGGGTGGATCAGAGAGATATTCCTATACTACTTTTGATGGTCTTTAAGAATCCAAAATTATAATTTCAAACATCTAAAATTTTAATAATACGCACGCACAGACTGTTGTTTAAGATTTCAAAGTTACCCTCACCTTCAGTGGATGGGAGTAGGGAATCGTGTTTTTTATCATTGGATGGCTTTTTGAAAAATATTAAACACGTGTTTTTGTTTTTTCGATGCGACATGTATTTCTCCAGATATTCCACTGTTACACTTTATTTGAAAGGCCCTGTATATAGTTTCTTTCTTGGGGGTTTTAAAGGTTTCTCTTTTCTTTTCAAGATTTTCGATTCCAGTGTTTATCTTTCTTCCTAATTTATGTTCATGTTTAATAAAAAATACAAACATACTAATTACAGCTTTTGAAAAAGTTAACTAAAAATACAGGGTGATTCAAATTGTGTGTAAAACAATTTAAGGGGGTATTATAGAGGTCAAGGTAAACACAAAAAGTCCTATGAACATGGGTCCGAATTTGAACGACAACTGAGATATGAACAGAAATAAAAATGCCGCCACAAAGATCAACAAGTTAATAAGTCAGGTTCTGTAAAGCCTAGAATAATGAAGTTTGGAGATATAACAGGGTACATAAGACTCTGTATACCGTTAAAATTTGATCGAATTCCAACGAGAAGTTTCCGAGTTACGCAGTCAAAATTGTAACAAGTGCAGGTTAGTACTCACAAGTGAGCACGTGTTATGATGTTGAATGGGTAACTCGGAAACTTCTTGTACCCTGTTATTCCTCCAAATTTCATTAATCTAGGCTTTACAGAACCTGAGTTATTAACTTGTTGATCATGGTGGCGGAATTTTTATTTCTGTTCATATCTCAGTTATCGTTCATATTCGGACTCATGTTCATAAGACTTTTTGTGTTTACCTTTACCTCTATAATATTCCCTTTAAATTGTTTTACAATCGATTTGAATCACCCTGTATATGCATACCTTCTGTCGGAATGTATTTCAAAACCTTTAGTACTGAATGCAGCGAGAGCATCTCGCAAGTACTTCGAAAATTATTTGTGTATATATTTATAAATTTCACCACGGCTTCGGCGGCATTAAATGCGATAGCATTTGAAGTAGGAACATCTCGCTTGTTTAAGCATGCGCACCAGTGGGGTCGGATACCTGCATCAGAACAGGTTCTCTTCACAGGTATCTAAAGTAAAAAATAAAACAATTATTGTTAATATTTAATTTGTAGAAATTTATAAAACAAATTTTTTTTTCATTAACTCAGTTTAGTCTCTGTTCTCTGCTAACTCCATTCTGACGGAAAGAGGATTATATCTTTCATAAACCCATGCCAAACAGAGCGAATAACACAGCGAATAATGAGTACTTTATTTACAGGATGTACCAAAACCTGCCTACCAAGACCAAATATCAATTTATCAATTATAACTAAACATAATTGTTTGAAAATTTTTATTATATTTTGTAGAATCACGGAATTTTTTTTAATCTGCTTTTTTGATTGTTTTGCAAGAACATCTCGGACAGAATGTCATTTCACTGGATTATCCCAAGGACTATGTATGTGGCGTCGACTGGCCCTCGTATTCACCTTACCTCAATCCATTAGATTTCTTATTATGGGGTCCTATGAACGACAAGGTCTGTAAGAAGAGGGCAGATAAATACAGGGGCTAATCGACACGAAATCCATGATGTACTTAAAAGGCCGGGGCACTTAAAAGTCACATGACAAAAGTAGATCGAGCAACAATCCAACTTCATTGTTTCCATCTTGGATTTCAGCAATCAGCGTTTTTTTTCGTTTGTTGGAAACAATGAATAGTGGATTGTTGCTCGATCTACTTTGGTCATGTGACTTTTAGTGCCCTGGTCTGTCATTCTAGTTGGCTTTGTTATGCCTACCTATCCCTGTTGCTAAGAAATAAATGGCATCGTCCAACGTGATTCGAACTCGACTTCTTGCCTAGAGCGATTAATCTCACTAGTTTAAGTGTATTGCAAGGAAGCCAAACATCATTAGGTGAATACAATGATGTCAGCAGCAACAAAGACTGGATCGACCCAACTATGAGCGCTTCGCTATTTAAACGTGTCTAAGAAAATGATAAGCACCAGGCATAGTTCTCGATGAATACTGTGGACGCTCTTTCAAACTAATGATGTCAACAACAATCTATATATATAAAGAAGGATGTTTGTGGGTGGGTTTGTTTGTTTGTTTCTTATACAAATCTACAGTTTTATTCCGATCTTGGTGAAATTTTGCATGAGGAAGGTCACTGTCTACTTCAGATTTCGGAAAATAATAATTATCGATAAAAAATCGATATTCATGGTTATGGCAGGGCATATTAATGAGAAATATCTCATGACCAACAATGCAAGGCAAAGTTTGTGCAACAATAGGTATCAACAATAGTATCAACACGCAATTCACAAACACTCTGCACGGACCAACAATATATATCTCATGAATAAACAATACAAGGAAAAGTTTGTGCAACAATAGGTATCAACAATGGTATCAACACGCAATGCACCAACACAAGGCAGGGATCAACAATATGTATCTCATGACCAACAATGAAAGGAAAAGTTTGTGCAAGTGTAATTATCTCGGGCAACGCCGGGTACCTCTTCTAGTAAAGAATAATGAAGTTGCTGACATCATTTAAATATCAAAAGCCAACTAGAAAGACCCTATAATTAAATATACATTTAAGATATTTATTTTAATAACTTTCTGTTGAAATTCTACTGCCAAAGAAAGTCCCTATAATTCCATGAGAGTTAAAAAATTATTTTCACCGTTTTTAATGTTCAAAATTATTTTCTTATACTTTACTGAATGGCTACCAGACATAGGTGCATGATGATAAGTGTGGACTTTTCCAGGCAATTCTTTGACATGCGCTCATAAAAGACTCGATCCAGACTTTATTGTTGTTGACATCATTGGGTGAATATCACCTAAGTGAAAACGCTTTTGGAATGAACTGTACAGATACTTTCATTAAAATTTGCACTTATCGCATCGTAACAAATAGAGCGTGTTTAATATTTCAGCCGCCAGTACGCAAGATTTTGGATTTACTCACTTTCCAACGGTAGAGTCAGCAGAATTCCGGCTTTTAGTAACTCCTCACCGTCCCAAGGCTTGAGCGGCTACTGGGTGCGTCGGCCGGTGGCGGATAGCCGGAAATCGTAGGTTGTTAAACTCAGGACATCCCCGAATAACCAATAAGGGGATGCAGGCCAACTCCCGAACCCAAGGTGTCATACGACCCGTGCCGATGGGTGGATGGCACTTCGGTTAAAGTGTCTCTCACGGAGCCTCCTGTCTACCTGGCGACATTCAGGAGTATTTTGTCTTATCCCGGCATGCAGGTACTCCCGGGATGGACTGTCAATCCTGCGTCCCTACTACCTTTTATGGATAGTAAGTTTTTTACCCCACCTGAAGACCCTTCGAGGAAACAGGACACTACAGATGACATCACTGAAGTTGTAATGACCTCTGTCGAGCCATCTGACATAGATAAGTTTGCCACTCCCAAACCTGAGGTGCCACCTTCTGTAGAGCAGGAGACCTCGGGTGAAGGCAGTGGCAAACCTCTATCTAAATCACTTTCTGGGGCGGCTAAACGCCCTAAGTCCAGAAAGAAAAGGTTGGAGGGCACTAAGGCCATAATGCCTAAGGTTGGCCCTCAGCCATATGTTTAGGAAGTGCACACCCCGACCAAAAGACCTTCAGACTTTATTATTTACCTTCTGGTATTTTACTTTTGTTACATTTTTCTTGGATACA
>JAHWFO010089976.1:0-14893 GCA_023313115.1 Rhysida immarginata | reverse complement strand
GTCCCGAGATATCGACAGCGCTTGCAGCCGGCAAGCGAGGGACCCACGCCGCTCAAAGAAAAGGAACGAAACCTTCTGCAACCCGACCAGAGCCCGATCGGAAAACGTAGGCTCCGCAGGTGCGCTCCGCGTAGAGATCTCGCGCTGCGAGTTGCGCTTTGCTAAGCTGCTTCCGTGGGCAGACGAATTCGACCTGAACAAACGACCAGAAGCCGAGAAATCGAACTCCGTAAACACCTTAGTTCGACCGAAGGACGCGACCGAATTTGGAGCGACCCCTCGCTACTTGTCACCATTAACAAGTTGGACCGCAGGACTCGGATGCAATGGATACAAGAGAAGAACTTATGCTCAAGTTTTAAATTCCTTCACTCCGAAGGAGCATCAATAATTTCCATTGTCTCATTAAACTGTACCTAAGAATATTGATTTATATTGATTAAACGTAATTTTATACAGACCTTACCGCCTCCTCCCTTCTCTTTCACATCACTCTGCATAATCACAAAGTCAACTAAGAAAAAGTCGTGAAAACTTGTCAGAACTTTCGTTTTATCGATTGTCCAAGACTCTGTATATGCGAGGTACTAATAAACTTTGTGTAATTGATTTTTTGCCCCTAATTTTTCTTTCTTGATGCACTTACTATAATTAATTTTTTTTTAATTGCCTTATTTATCAATAAAAGAGCTCTCTATATATATATATATTTCCTGTCGAAACTAAATAAACTATGAAGCTGTCGCCTTTTCAGCGTCATAAATTCATGTTTATATTATAACGCTGAACCAAAAGAAGTAAAAAAACAACAAAATACAACGTCATCGCGCAAGTGTCAATCAATTTCTTTTCTTGCGAAACGAAGAACTGCGGTACGATCTCCATTTTCAAAGTAAATGAAACCTCAGGAGGATTGAAGGATTTAAGGTAAGTGAATACTTCATGATTCCCCTTCCAGATAGCAAAAGTTTATTATTAATAAAAAAATTAAACTTTGAAAAAATTCCAAGAAGGAGCTTTATTTGAGACGTAGAAGTAATTTTGTATTTGAGAATTTTAATTTTGATGAAGTTTCTACTAAAGAACTAGTTCATTTATTTCCTTCAATATTACGTCTTATTTTATTAATCAACTAGCTAGGAGCTAACATCTTTGTGATCATATTGTCGAAAACAGAATTTGGAATCATTATAAGTTATGTTGGCCTTTTCCGAATATTAATAATATTGTTAGGCTTATATCTCTTTTTAAATTATTTCAATTTGCAAGATATTTATAATTAAACAACAAAAGCAAAAGCAAATGCTACTAAGAGTAATAAACTAACACCAAAGCAAAAAGAAAAGCTGCTAACACTGTGCAACAAAATATTTTTTCATCTATAACAAAAATGTCAATGTTTCTACCTCACAGGCTACACTACACTGATCGCAGAAATGTATTCCGAAGTTACCTAGCACGTAAGGTTACTTTGTTATAAGCTAGTGATCTAGATCGTACGAATTAAATGTAAATGTAATAAATCGCAAAATATACAGTATGCAGATATATGGGAAATTAGTTTAAAACATCATTGCTACACTCGCACCTAACTATGCAGTAAGTTTACTGTTTGCAGCAAGTAATTGCCACTGCTGAGCCGAGATGTCAACAACTCGGCCTTGTCTTTAGGCAAGCCCAGGTGACTTATCAAGTCATTCAGCTCTGATTGTTCAATAAAATTGGGGTGGCCATCACCAACTTCAAAGTTTCCACAACAGTCAGAATCATTTGAAGTTGACGATGCAGATTCACTACTCATCATCAGTTAACTGGAGGCACTGGAATGGGTAAGGTGCAATCATAAGGTTTGGGACATTGACACAACAGCGTCTTTGAGCCATGACCAAGATATTAATTAAAGAACACAGCTATCAATCAACTTTCAGTGTCAGGTGGGTATGATGTCTAAGATCTCTTCTTTTATACGGTTACAGGGAGCCAGGTGACCAAAATTAAAAAACCGAAATAATAAAAAAAACATGACGTGATAAAAACATTACTTACTTACCTTTCAAACCCGCTTATCCGTTAAGGAGGATCTCCAGCGATCACGTTCTCCATCAGGCGCATGTCCTTCCTGGTAATCATAAGCGAGTCGAAACCAGATTCTCCATGTAGGCCGACCCCTTGGTCTCTTACCCATCGGCTTGGAAAGTAACAACTGCCTAGGAAGACAAATTGCGGCATCCGTCTCACGTGACCATACAAGCGCAAATGAGATCTCTCAATGTGATGAAGTAGCGGCTCAACATTTAAAGACCCCCTTACTGTGTTGCTGTGCACTCTATCTAGTAGGGTAACACCTGCCACACCTCTCAGAAATTTCATTTCGGCCGCTTGTACTCGCGATCACACTCTATCGGTCATTACCTAAGCCTCATGGCCATAGGTGAGAATAGGGACAAGACAGATTTGAAGAGAGGTTGGCTTTGTTACTCAGCTCGCGTTTCGTCACCACGCATCGCCACAGTTCACGTCTGAACACAGCTTGCAGCACCGATTCGAGCATGCAATTCTTTCTCCTGCCGTCCATCACTCTTGAATGCAATCCCGAAATACTTCAATTTCTCTACCTGTCTCAATGGAGAACGCAGTAAGCAGGCTGTCTTGAAAGGACCAGAGCCTCAGTGTTAGTCACACTGATCTTCATACCAGCTTCTTCAAATTTGGCTGCAAACCGGTCTAGTGCATGCAGAAGTTTAGTGCTAAAAGACCCAAGGAGGACAAGGTCGTCAGCAAAGAGCACTCGCCCACACAATCACGCTCTTCGCCTCGGCTGCCCCTGTCTATGAGAGGGCCGATAGTACGCAACCTTGGCGGGGTCCAATACCCAAGGTGAACGGTCTTGACTTAATGCCATTTTTCCGGATACACATCTCATATCCGTCGTATAGAGACATGATAGCAACAAGTATATGCCCATCCACTCCGTACTCTTGCAACACTTCCCAGAGCTTTTCCAGAAGAACTCTGTAATATGCTTTTTCGTGGTCCACAAAGCAAGCGTAGACATCTTTTCCATATTCTCAGAATTTCTCAAAGATTTGCCTTAGAGCAAAGATGTGATCCGTCGTGCTTCAACCAGGTCGGAAACCGCACTGTTCTCCCGACAGTTTGAAGTCGACTAATACCCGATTTCTCTTCTCCTAACATTTAGTGTCCACTTTTCCAGGAATGCTGAGCAAAGAGATGCCTCGATAGTTGGTGCGAGCTCTCTGATCTCACTTTTTGAAGATAGGGATCGCATTTCCTGTCTGCCATTGCTTACGGGCCTGTCCAGATATCCAAGCAACTTGACACACCCGAGTCGGCCACAGGATGCTATCCCGATTAAGGGCCTTTAACATCTCCGACCGGATTTTATCACCACCTGCAGCTTTGCCAGTCTTCAGGGACCTAATTGCCCATCTGACTTCTGCTTCGGTGATACTAACCGTGACTGTTCCCCGCTCCAAGGTCCATTTCATGTAACTCAGTTTTTGCTGTCATCGGATTAAGAAGAGATGCAAAGTATTCCTTCCACCTGTGCAGTACGCTCTCCTCCGCTTTCAGAAGCCTCCTATCTGAACACTTAATAGTTAGTGACGAAAGAGACTTCTTTCCACGGAGACGGCGCATGATCTGCCAGAATACCTTGATTGGCGAACCATAGTCTGCCTCCAATTTCTCCCAGAACTTCTCACAGTCCTTGACTTTAGCTGTTGATACTATCTTTGCTGCTGCTTTTCGCGCCTCAGTGTACCGCACTCGATTCGAAGTTGACTAATTTGCAAGCCATAGCAAATAGGTTTCCTTCTTTGCCTTCACAGCTTCTTGGACTTCACCGTTCCACCATGCAGTCCTTTTCTCACCACCCTGCGCACCCTCTTACGACCACAGCACAATGCAGCCGAAGTAATCACAACGGTTTTAAACAACTGCCACTCCTCTTCAACAGTACCACGATCACTGGGTAGTTCTTTGAAACTTGAAGATATGTTATCTGCAAAGGTCTTCCTCATAGCTCTATCCTCCAATGCCTCTTAATTGATGCGCCAAGTCTATGTAAATCTAATATTTCACTTGGTTGACATGGATTCAGAGAACCGCAACGTCCAGAAAACAAGGTGGTGATCAGTTGATAGTTCTGCCCTCTCCTCACACGAGTATCCAACACTGATCGGAATAAGTCAGCTGATACGATTACAAAATCAATCAGTGACTTCTGTTGAATTGTATCCCTGTGCTGGAAGGTGTTTGTGATGGAAAGTCCATTGTTGCAACGGAGATCCCACAAACACCACCCATTCGCATTTAAATCGGGATCACCATTCCTCCCAATTACGCCTTTCCACATTTGGTCGTCAACCTCTACGTGTGCCATGAAGCCACCCACCAGGATGACAGAATCTGCACTCCCTCTCCTGCTAAGAGTAGCATCAACTTCATCTAGAAAGAGTGGGTACTCTCTGACTGCATTCTGAGCATAAGCAATGAATAGAGAGAGAGAGAGAGAGAGAGACTGTTTTCCTATCTGACGCCTCAGGAGACACAGTCTTCTACCTAAGGGGGTCCAATCTGCAATATAATCTGCCAGCTGGGGACTTGTGAATATCCCCACTCCCGCTTGGGCAATCATGTTAGGGTCGACACCTGAGTAGAAGAGCTTCCATTCTCCTTCTAAGTTCACAGTTCCAGAACCCGGATGTTTCGTAGAGGTAATACCTATGTTATCTGGTCGATATCGTTTGGCTACCTTCAGTATTTCTGATTCCTTTCCTGTCATGAAGATACGTTCCAAGTTGCGATTGACAACACCCGACGCCGTTGTCGCTTTACCCGTTTCTCCTTCTGGGTAAAGGCATGCGCTGCCCCTGACCGTTTCCCCCAGCGTAAAGCGAGTACACTGGTGGGGCTTCTCGGAGGCATTGCTCCGAGATAACAGCCGCGAGACTGTCGACTATTTTCCGAACAAGAGCCTCTGCCTAACTCCCTAACGCGGGTGACTTTTACCTGCATCACACCTGGTGCAGTATGAATTCTCACATTCGTCGACATCATGAGATATATGTTTTTTTAGATGCTCTTAGTCTCACTTCTCAACCATGACCTTTCTGCTAAGGGTGACCCTAAAGTAGCAGTGCTACAACCAGCATAGCTCACAGAATCCCTGAAGCACCACGGTAAGGGGGCATCCATTCAGGTGGCACATTGGTTTTTATATTTGTAATCAGCTCACTTAGCACTACTAGGAACACCCTATCTCGTTTCTGTTATAAATATGATGTTGCACCAAATAATTTACAAGTTTTTTTCTGGATTTAGATTAGCAAATATTTTAAATTTTATAGATTAACTCTGATGATACTAAACAGCTATTGTCAAGATCGTTGGTTTAATTAAACAAATCCCCTTTTTTTTAGTTTTACCTTAAATTTTTTTAGAGCAATTCTCGTTCATTTTTCACAACTGCGATGTATTTATAAATTAAGTGTATTGTAAATAACAATTCTGTAGTGACAATGCAATGAACAGACATTTTACTACTGAAGTTTAAATACATAATAAAAACCATTTTTTATTTAATTTTTTATTTTTAATGGAATCATAGAATGGCAATATTAAAAATTATTGAAAATATGAAATGTAATGTTATGCAATGTTAGATGATGATTGTTGTAGTTAATATATATTAACTAGGGAAGAGGTAGAAAGGGAGGCGGAGCTCGTAACAGTTCCCCCAATACTATTTCGATGTAGTAAAAAAGCGCCACCAAACCCTTCAAAGTTTGGTTAGGAAATTAATGGCTGTTAACTTAATTACGCATCCCCCCACATTTGTGCTCAGCAATGGCACACTCCCCATTTGTGCTCTTCTATTCCATAATTTGCTTCGAATTGTTTATTAATAAATATTTATATTTTATTAATTTTTTATTCTTAATTATTATTATTAAGTATATATGTTTTGTTTTCATAGATGGTTATTTCACTTTTATTTAAAAAAAGTACATAAACCTAATCTTATATTTTACATAAACCTAATGAACTAATGAGTAAAAAAAATAGAGAAAATAAAAGTACAACTTCAACTAAAACTAAAACCAGGGATGGAAGAAGTGGGGATGGACGTAATATCAGTCGAAGCTCGTTGATTCTCTAACCAGGACTGTAAAACTCCGTCGCTTCCAGACGCTGAACCAAAGAACGTTAAGGAAAAGAATGAAAGCTCTACTTGATTTAATATAAGTTCTGTAGATCCTAGCGCCGCCACAGCCTGGCGGGAAAGTGATATGCAGAGAAGCACTCGCTCATGTCAAAGTGGGCAGCAAATGCATTGCTATACCTGTATTCATTGAAGTTTTTTTTTATTTAGTTTTAAAATGCTAAATTAAATTATTGTTCATTTATTTTCTAATATATTTACTGACACGGTTTATTATATTGAAAGTATAATTATTTTATTCCATAACATTTTTTAGAAAGAAATCAAATCTTTATTTTAACATGACTTTTAATAACTTACTTTTTAAAAGTGATTTAAAAGCAGACACCACAAAAAATAGACTGTGGAAAAGATGTTGAACATAATTAAAAAAAATAAAAATAAAGTCAATTGCATTAAATATGGTTATAAATTTTATAACCATTGGAAAATTAGAATCCGGATAAAGTGTTATCACCAACTAAAATGTTCTTACTGTCAATACATTCATTTTTTTCAAGAATTTTTTTTGGCTAAAAAGCCTGCAACGTATACAGCCAAATTTGTTTCAAATAAATTTGGATTTTCAATGTCTAGAGTTATTGGATCCGAGTTATTTGTGAGTCAAAAGAAGACTTTGCAACTGCTTCGAATTCCTTGGATGTTTCTTGCAACATTTCAAGTTGGCAATAAAAGTTCATCATTATCCTTTTCACAGTTTCCTACTGACCAGGTTAAAATAACATTTGTGGCCCTAAGTTATTTTGTAGCAATGATGTTTTATTGCTTGGCAGTTGTTTTACCCTTAACAACGCACGCGCAAGCAAATTAATATAAGCTGGGGCCGCGCTGAAATGCATTGTTATAACAGCACAAACAATCAAAAAACGTATATGGATAAGAAGTGAAGGCTGTCTTTATCTCAAGTGATAAAAGCTGCCCGATCATCGGACGGGGGCTTCTCTGCGACACTCATTTCCCGCCAGACTAAAGGCTGGTTTCCATTTAGCGTCGGTTCAGCGTCGGCGTCTTTTTTGCTTCAGCGTCCTTTTTTGCAATCGACGCCTGTGAGTCGCGCCCTGATTAGCACGCGAGCGCGGTCGTTTTCCATTTAGCGACTTTCAACAGTTATCCTGCATCTGGTCTGATCTGATTGGTCAAGTCGCTGCAAACAATTGTCGCTCTCTCAAGGTGATGGAAAAAGAAGATATCAACCACTCCGGTCAAGTTCACGCTTTGAATTTATTACTATATCATTTTTACTTAAAAAATAAATGATTCACGAAATTTTTATAACCTGTTTATTAATAAATTCACGAAGGAAAAGTCGCGAGAACCCGTGTCGGCGAACAGCAGCAACGGCAGCCATGATTCTCCATCTGAATCAGCGAAGACAACTACCCAGAATCCATAGCGAAGTAGATCGCACCTGATTGGCTAGATCAAAACGACTCCTGAAAAAGACGCCTAAAAATCTAGCCATGCCAGATCTTGAAACGACGCGTGACCGACGCCGGACCGACGCCGAACTGACGCAGACGCTTAACAGACGCTAATTGGAAAACGAATGCGTTTTTCAAAAATTCCAAAAAAAGACGCAGACGCCTAACCTACGCCGAACCGACGCTAAATGGAAACCGGCCTTTAGACGGCGTCACTTACATCTACGCGAGCCTTTCCATCTTATCCTTATACGTTTTTTGGCTGAACTGCTTCAACCCATTCACTTCATTTGATTTTTCAGCCCAGCAACTTCCTGTCTTATGCAGGACTATTGTTGCAACTCGAAAATAATTCCAACAATGTTTTAATTATTTGTGAAAGGATTTTTTGCATACGTTTATTTAACCGATTTTTAATTTTTCTTGTTTTTAAAAAATATATAGGAAGAGACACAGTAGCTAGCGCACCTTGCTCTAATGTACAGTTCATTCCAAAAGCGTTTCCACTTAGGTGAATATTGTTTGGCCTCTTTGCAAAACATTAAATCAGTGAAACTAATCAGTTCAAGCAAGAAGTCGAGTTCGAATGGCATTAATTTTATTGGTTTAAAGCAGATTAGTTTTAGTAGCTTCATGTATTGCAAGGACGCCGAACATCATTTCAACTATCTTAAAACGCTTTTGGAATAGGGTGTACATCTCAGCAAACGTTCACAGACAAGAAGCGACCACGTTGTTTATTTTTTTGGTTGCCGAACAGCTCGCACAGTACCGCTATGATCGTTTTTATTTCAACAAATCAGCGGAGCTTTACCTCCCATTCTTTCACTTCCCTGTATCAACTTTATTCAAGACAAAAGTCACCTGTATTATTTCAACTGGTTGAATAATCAATAGTTTTTTACTTGGAGCTACATTGTTTAATTGATCAATTGTTCATATCAATTGAAGATCAATATTAATTTAAGTATAATAGGAATTGATATTCAGATAAGGACTTTAGATCTAATTTGAAAAAACGTGTTCAGTATATCTGAAATACACTATCTATCCAAAAGTATAAAGACACTTTCGATTTTAAACGTTTTGTCGAATATGTAGAAAAATATATATTAATTAAGATAAATAAAACTCCTTTAATTAAAAATAAATAAATAAATAAATAAACAAATTAAAATAAATAATAGAAAACATTGAAAAAAGTCACCCAATAGATAAAGTAAATGTTGAAGGACGAAACATAAAGAAACAAAGATCTTGTGGAGAAACTCATGAAATACAGAAGAAACACAAGAGAAACGAAATAATAAATACAAAACAATGTAATCTGGGATGTAGAAAAATATTTTACGAATTATTCTGAAACTTCAGGGATGTAGAGAGGATGTTACATCTCATGTTTCAATGAAGGGTTTCTCCTGAAGGCAAATAGGGGACCAGCAACAAATTGAACTAAAGAAATAATGTTTGGGATCACCCTTAAAAATTAATGCTTGAAAGGTTTTGTAGCTTTAGCATATGATTATGTGAGGCCTTTTTTCCTTATCTGTGTTCATTTGTATGAAAATAGCTTGTTTATTCATGGTGATATAAAGATTCCTTTAAAATATATAAACTTTTTTCGCAAATTTTTTGTTTTATACAAGGATGCAGGTTTTCAACTCAATTCAGTGCCATTTTCAGGAATAATAAGAAGCTACAGCAGAGAAAAAAATCCTGCAACCAGAATATAAAAATATTAAATATTTGATGAGATACGAGCATTTTTACTAAATAATGTTTGAATGTGCATGCGCAAGCGTTACCAGAATGTCTTCTGCCTAATTTATTAGCCAAGTGTATAGAGCTATTCTTTTAAGAAGCCCAAGTAAACATCGTAAAAATTCAGAAAGATATCGTCGATAGAATGAGTTGAAATTCGGTTGTTCTCAAAAATAAACAAAACAATAAAGGTTTTCCTCCAAATTATTATTTTTGGACCGGACACCCGGTATCAACTTCTTCTACTTACGCTGATATGAAGGCATAAGTACCTCATATTCACTTCATATCAGCTTAGAGAAAAGAAGTTAATACTGGTATCGCTCGAAAAATAAAAATTTGAAGGAAACCCCTTAGCGTTTCATTATTTTTGAGAGCAACCGAAATTTAACACATTCTATCGACTATATCTTTTTGAATTTTCAAGATAATTAGTTAGAATTTTTATATGAGTAGCTCTAACCATTTGGTGTCAAGTGGATTGCGCCGGCGTAAGCGTCGATCAATGAGAAAAGAAACTGAAGACGTGAGTGACGTGGGCGACGTAAAGAACGTCATCGCAAAAAGGTCTCGTGACCTCGAGTAGAAGAGGAGGAAAAAGACAGCATATAAGCGGGAGATTACGCACGTGCGAGACCGCCAGCGAGATTTCATCATAAAATGACCTCAGAACACCCCAGCATAAATTTTATTACGGAGCGGAGCGCTTCACAAAGCGACAGAGGAGTCGACAGCGCGACGGAGAGAACGGTGGGCGAGGCACGCGGCCGAGACGACTGGCAACTACATCGGGAGTGACAAGAATCACCCATGGAACTTAAATATATAGATATTTATTATAATTAACAAGTTCATTTTTATTTTATTTATTACTGTTATAGAAACTGTTATCCATAATCTGGGTTCATTCTTTCCCCGAACAATTTTTAAGATATATTTCAACCTCCCACGAACTATAAAACTGTGGTGTTTTTCTGTAAAACTCCAATCTTTTAATTCCATCATACAAGAAATGCAGATGGCATAAGTTTTTGGGCTAACCAGGTGTTTGGCCTAGTAAAGTTATGAAGAAAAGAAGCAAAATATAACTATTTTAACTTTACGTAAACCACAAGTTCAGTTACACAGTTCTTATATCTGGATCATAAGTCTGTCGGAAAAATACATGAGTATAGAACATACAATAATTTATGTCATTAAAACTAAATCTTTTGACACACTTTTGACTAAGTTGTACCTTCAGTAAGTGTGACGGGGAAATTTTAATTCCTGTCAGAGAGGAGGAGGGAAAAAATTGCTCGTTCATCTAATGCATAACGGAAAATATCTAATAGGAGTGATCACTTTCCAAAGTGCCTTTTTAAATACAAAACAAATTCTGGCATATCAATCTCTACACGTTCCGTTCTACGTTACGGTAAAGTCATTGTTTAACTTCAAATTTAGTTATCCGTTCTATGAGTAGTGAAGGTGAGAAACCTATTGAAATCATGTGGTGGCTGAACCATGACTAATGTCGTACAATTCTGCAATTTCACCAGTCGTTAGTCCACGATTTTCCAACACTGAGGCTTCAACTATTGCAAAATTCTCTAGCTTCACAACTCGTTGTGACTATCCCGGGCGAGGGGCGTCTGAAACTGCTGTCACACAATTTGTAAACTTTACACTCCAATCAGAAACTTGCCGCTGTGACAAATATGAATCACCATACTGACGCTTCATTCTTCTAGGAATTTCAATAGGTTTGGTGCATGTTTGAAGTGGGACGGCCATATATAAACTGCTGCTGTGACGTTGTTTGCTTGCTTCTACTTTCCTGCCACCTACCGGATATTTCTACAACTCATTTTTAACGGATATGCAGAATTAAAACACTATGGGGTGAAACTTGGAATTTTAATTACTATTTTGCGGTTTTCATTCGACTCACCCGCGTAATAAACATCATATACTAGCAAAATTTTAAATTAAACACATAATATAAACGTGAAACGCCAGAAACTGTGGTCATAGGTTATCTAGAAAAGAAAAATAAAGGGCGAAAACAGGTTAATATTACCTCGTATGTACATTTCGCTGAAGACTTGTGTCAGATCGCTTATCAAGGTCTTCTCATCGTCACACGAAGAAGAGGCGTCGGGCTAACAATAAACATTGCCATCGTTTATTGGTGGAAGGTGAGGTAGTGGAATCTGATGCCGACATCTTATCAGCCTTCCACTCTCACTTTTCATCATTTTTTAGCCATCCAATCATTCCGTCTGACACCACGAAGAAGTGGAATGAGGCATTGAGACCTTTTTCTGTGGAATCCGATTCGTTCATAACACGTCCCTTCACCGAAGATGAAGTCAAGAAGTTTCTCTTGGCAGATGGCCGTCATCAGTCCAGCCCGGGCTTAGACGGCATACCGTACACCTTCTACAATTCGTCATGGAAACTTCTTGGGCCTTTCCTGGTACGGGTCTTCAATTCAATCATCCAAGACCCGTCTTCCATCACACCGGAATTTACTGTAGGGAAAATCATCTTACTCCCTAAATGCCCGGATCCAAACCTCGTGACCCAGTGGAGACCGATTACACTACTCAACACGGACTACAAAATCTTCACTGGGGTGTTCCAGCAACGGCTTAAGCTCATCGCCGACGAGTTTTTTGATCCGGGCCAATCCTGCTCAATTCCAACGCGCAGGATGACTGACAATCTTATTACTATTCGGTGTGTTATGAAAGAAACGCAAGCTCGTCAACAAACTCTTGCGGTGTTAAGTCTCGACCAGGAAAAGGCGTTCGACAAGGTGAATCACGAATTTTTATTCCAAGTGTTTCACCAGCTTCATCTTCGGACTTTTGCTGTGTTCATTTCTTCACTGTATGCATCGGCCACATCATGTGTGGCGGTTAATGGCTCCACTTCATCTACCTTCGATCTCTTGAAAGGTGTCAGGCAAGAGTGTCCTCTATCGCCCCTCCTGTACATCTTCTATTTGGAGCCATTACTCCAGTTCTTGAACCGCCACCCGGAGGTTCGGGGATATGAGTTACCAGCTGCGTCTATCAACATCAGGATATTAGTTTACGCAGACGACGTTGTGTTGTTTGCGTCTGACTCATATTCCCTGAGCATTTACAAAGAAACCTTCGATCTCTTCAGTACTTCGACGGGGAGTACCATCAACCTCGTCAAGTCAAAGGGAATTGCGATTGGGAATTGGACGATCGACAAAATCAAGTCATTCCCAATAACATGGTGTGGTCAGATCACAGTGCTAGGATTTATATTTTCCTTTCTACCGGACATTGACTCTATTCATTGGCAGCAAGTGGTGGATAAGTGTATTGCCCGCCTTGACAGGAATTTTTGTTTTTCTACGTCAATGCTTGTCAAGGTGCGGTTTGTGCAAACCCACATCTTATCATTACTGTCATCTAAGTGCCTATTCACTTTGCCACCAGCAAATATGCTCCACAAAGTTCACAGTGCTACGGTTAATTGTGTGTGGGGGAGGTTTGCTCAGCGTCATCCTGTTCGGGCAGGGTTTCTTTTCGCTCCCTTTGAAAGGGGAGGGTTAGGCCTGCCCGAGATTCGGCGATACCTCATTGCAGCAAGACTTGCTGCAATGATTCGTGTGTTTCTCTTCCCCCCACCCTTGTGGGCGAATTTTGTGTTTATGTATCTACAAGTGTTCTTCAAAGTGAATAGGATACCGTTGCCACCCTTGCTGCCAATAACAACTAATATGCGTCACCCGAACATCTACCATCTGTTCCAAGGAGACTTAATGACTTTTTTACCAGCGTTGCGCATTGTAGACTACTAAGATTAGGGTGACTTGCGTCTGTCTTGGTTCTTCCAGCAATCTGACCAGGGCGAGTCCACCGACATCTTTCGCCTCCGCCCAGATTATCCGTGGTCAGCCTTCCTAAAGGCATTAAAATCTGTTGCCTTCGACGGAACCGTATTCTCCATCCAATGGCGGTTGCTGCACCACGGATTTTACTCCCTCCAACGTCTTCATCTATGGAGGGTGGTTAGATCTGCTGGTTGTCTACATTGTGGCATCATAGAGACAATCGATCATATATTCTTCGAGTGCTCGTTCGCCAAATCCATCTGGAATCGTTTCTGTCAACACTATGGTTTTCCCAAGTTCTCATATTCATTTGTGCGATTCCTGATAGATGATTCCACCGGTGATTCTTTAAACTTGGATCTAGCGGTACCAATTATGTTCTTTAACAAAGAACTTTGGTCTGCAAGAATAGACAGAGCGAGGGGGACCTTTTCCACACCGTCATCTATGTGGAAAAAAGGCTCTTCACGTCTGCGGTCCTTCCTCCTCTTAGAGTGGTATTGGCTAGGTCCTTTGGTTTTTAAAAGGCGTTACGCTACATCTAAACGCCTTTGTGAGGTCATCGGAGGGGACCATGGTAAAAACTATGCTCACCTATTTACGTTCCCATTAGACTTCTGATGACCTACCGGTGGAATAACGAGCCTCGAAACTGAGGCGTTTATTGAAGCTTCGAAGCCTTTAAAAGGCTTCACGATCCTTTACGCTTTACGCATGTGCGCCGGAGCACCCTGCTTTAACATCATTTTAAGGGTGCTCGCTGGAGCAAGTGTCATCTGCTCCAGCTCCAACAGCAGAGAGCCTAAGGAAACCGAAGGAAATCACTTGGAGAAGGAAAGGCGAGCCACTTCGAGCTACTGGAGCCCAAGAAGGCGAACGGACCTCAACTCAGCCGCTTGCAAGGAAAGAGCGTCGATCTGCTAAGAGACATAGGAAATCTCAGCCACGTCGATGCAGGAGCCCCAGTTATTCATGTAGCCCGAGCCAAGCAGCCGCCTCTTCTACACGGAATGCCCCGTTCTTTCGGAAGGAATCTATCGACGAAACAGGTCATATAAATTCTAAGTTAGATTTCCCTAATTGTTATTTACTTACCGAGGAAGAAAATAGTATCCAACGCGTCGGAACCGAGAAGGCAGGAAGCAAGGATACGAGCGGACACGAGCAGCCGCGTCGAGTGAATATCCACGAGGAGAAAACGTGTGGTACGAAACGAGGTACGGAATCCATGTCCCGAGATATCGACAGCGCTTGCAGCCGGCAAGCGAGGGACCCACGCCGCTCAAAGAAAAGGAACGAAACCTTCTGCAACCCGACCAGAGCCCGATCGGAAAACGTAGGCTCCGCAGGTGCGCTCCGCGTAGAGATCTCGCGCTGCGAGTTGCGCTTTGCTAAGCTGCTTCCGTGGGCAGACGAATTCGACCTGAACAAACGACCAGAAGCCGAGAAATCGAACTCCGTAAACACCTTAGTTCGACCGAAGGACGCGACCGAATTTGGAGCGACCCCTCGCTACTTGTCACCATTAACAAGTTGGACCGCAGGACTCGGATGCAATGGATACAAGAGAAGAACTTATGCTCAAGTTTTAAATTCCTTCACTCC
>JAHWFO010089967.1:3176-14165 GCA_023313115.1 Rhysida immarginata | reverse complement strand
ATTATTATTATTATTATTATTATTATTATTATTATTATTATTATTATACTACCTGCAGCCCATCCTTTCCCGCCAATTTCAAGTCTGTGTTCCCCTATCCCCGGCCTTACGGATGTCGTGAAATGCTATTATTTGAACTTTCCAGTTGAGGTGTTAAGAATATAACTGTATCAATATAACTGCTCTAAAACTGCAATAGCATAACTTGGTGCTGATTCATAACTCCAGTATTAAAATGACTAACTGCAGCTCATGTCATTCGAACCTCCCCAAAAATGGCTCGTATGTGACTTGTTTTTCCTGTAATTCAAAGCTCCACTTTGGATGTTCAAGTCTATCACAATCTACTTATAAATCTATGTCACTTGAGGAAAAACGGGGCTGGAAATGCCTTTCATGTCGTCCAAATTTAGCCCGTAAATATAATGATGCAAACGACACTTCCTGTACGCCTGAAGCCTCGAATCTGCACTCTTTCTTAACAACGATTTTAATAAAGATTGAGAACCTGTGTTCCGACCGCAAGGGATTGTCAACCTCTCTAATGTCACTTACCAATCAGTTTAAAACTTTTGCAAGTACTATTAGTGACATGAATAGCAGACTTGACTTTGTTGAATCATTCTTTAAAACAGAGAATTTAACTAATACACTTCTCCTTCCAAATCAAGATCAGCTGCCAACTGTCAATCATACCCTCATGGAAATACGTTCATGTCAAACACAACTACATGAATGCATGCAAAAGCATTCAAATGAGCTGATCCGTTTAGCTGGAAACATTTCTATTATTGACGCCCAGAATGAACGAGTCCGACAACATATTCTGTCAAGAAATAGGTCCAATGTTTTCAGCCAGCCAGTACTCCCTACAACTCCACAACGTAATCCACTGACTTCTTACCACTCACAAGATGGCCCTGTACGATCTTATCCAACTCAGGATACCATAAATAACCATAGTGCTTCAGATACTCAGTTTAACAAGGTGACAACAAAAAGCAACGGTAGTCTTGATAATCCTACACGAATTAAGTCTACTAGAATTCCAATTTATGGAACTAATACTACATCAACTATCCGAGGCTCAGCTAAACAAGCTGATCAAGCAGCCCCCCGTGAGTGAAAAGTTTTTAAGAAATTATTCCTTACCAGGATGTGCCCTAATACCACCGAAAATAGATATCGTCAGCTATATGTCTACTCTTATCAAAAATAAGATCGTATGTTATCAACTTACGACTAAATCGCTATCTTACTCTTCATTCTACATCTCTGTCTTTGACAATTATGCTTCCATGTTTTTTAACCCCTCCGTTTGGCCAGAAAATGCTATGATCATGACGTTCAGGGGGAGACTAAATCCAAACATCCTTCTAACAAAGACCTCTCAAAGCATAAGCTTAATAGATAAGGATACAGTCGATAATTCCTTTACCATTCCTTCCTCTAGTACTGTTGTTGATAATTTCGATGACATCGATATAGAAAAAGTCGCGGACACTGAAAATGATAAGTCTAGTCATATGGAATTTACCTCGACTACTAGAAATACTGCAGTTGATATGCCAGAATCGGAGAGTGAAACATATGGCATTAATAAACCATTTATTATCAAAACTGTAGAGGATTAAGAACTAAAGTCTCTGAAATTTACTCAAATCACCTTCTTTCCCATTTTGATATAATCTGCCTTACTGAAACATGGCTCACAGATGAAATTTCTTCTAGCTCCCTTTTTGGAACCCAGTATGTTGTCTTCCGCAGTGATCGTCTAGGAAACCGTGGCTGGGGTACTGCTATTGCTCTCTCTCATTCCATCCATTGTGTACCTGTTGACTCCACGATCCCAGATATTAACAACGTTTGGGTGAAGGTTAGCATTGGCGGCGGTCGCGAACTTCTTATTGGCTGCATTAACATTCCTCCACTTCTTTCTGTGGATATGATTCGCCAAGTTTTTGACGATATGCAAGACATGATTCTTCGTTTTAATGGCCCCATTGCAGTTTTCGGTGACTTTAACATAAATACTGTTTCCGGCTCTTATTACTGTCATCTAAAGGACTCGTTGCTAAATGATCTTCTCTCCGTCTGCAACCCTTCACAAGTTAATACTATCTCAAATACTGAGGGATCCTACTTTGATCTTGTTCTTACGGACTGCACCTGTTCAGTTTCACCCATTCCCAATATTTAGGCTCTTGTCTCATCTGATTCATATCATCCACCATTTATAGCGGACTTTACGATTAGGCCCTCCTTCTCTTCTTCTTTCTGCTACTCCACAGTACGCTGGGGCCTTCGTAGAGCAAATTATTTTCAGCTTTATCAAGATGCTGCACACGAAAATTGGGATGAAGTTATGCGATCTGATGATCTCAATGAAGCAGCTGTTATCCTTCAAAACAAATTACACTGCATTTTAATAAATAATATTCCTCAGCTCTCTTCTCGAGAAACACTGATGCGTCTCCATCCAAAGCTTATGAAGAAAGCACATGATCGACGATCCTCACTTTTTCGCATTCAGTCCACCTACATATTTTCAACTGATATGTTTTTTTTTTTTCCTATATTGTTTCTTTAAATTTGTTTGTTTTCATGTATGTTGTTCTTTTTTGGCTTCGGCTGTTTGAACTAATATACTGAATTGAATTGAATTATTATTATTATTATTATTATTATTATTATTATTATTATTATTATTATTATTATTATTATTATAATTATTATTATTTTCACCAGGCGGGGCAGGGCGGCGGTTGTCTGCTCCTTTCTCTCTCTTCATGGGGAATCCAAATAAAAAGGGAGGAGAGGGAAATATTGGCTTTTGCCCCTCTTGTAATTCAGCTATTCATGGACGGCAACCATACATTACCTGCAACGGTGACTGCCACCTTGTTTATCACGCAAAATGTGTTAACATTAAAAAAGACGAAGTACAAAAAGTGAAAGCAACATGGAGGTGCCCGTGCAGTTTACGAGTTGATTCAGTCGTCTCAGGAGAAAATGAGTGCAGTTTCCTCTCAGAAGAAAATGAGTGCGCATCTAATAACACAGATAAGTATAATTTTGCACAAATTCTATCAGCTGTCAATGAGCTCATCGGTGCGGTTAAGGAATATACGGCTTTGGCTACGAAACTACAGGAAGATAACAGAGAAATTAACAAGAAAATTGACAAGATTCTCGGCGTACTGGAGGCGAGAGATATATCTCTTGTTGCGTCTCATCGAGATTCGACCGTGGAAGAGTCTAGCAAGTACGATATCAGCGGTTTAGCTATTCAGGGCGTGCGTGAGACCGTCTCGCACGAGTCAATTAAGGCGAAACATTCAAGTGGAGTACTTTCTTCTCGCATAGATAAAATTAAGAAAGATAAGAAAAATACAATCATAGGTGCTAACGCTAATAGAGATGGTCCAATTAAGGTTGGATATATGAAGGAGAGGGAGAAGAAATTGTTTGTCACAAGATTGGAGCCAAATACCTCTGTAAGCAGTTATATGACTTTGTTGCTGATATTTCCACCTCAATCTCCATACAGAGATGCGTTAAGCTGAAGACTAAGTTTCATTCGTATTCTTCTTTTGTATTATTGCTAAAGGAAAAAGATTTTGATTATTTATTTAGTTCATCTATTTGGCCGGAAGGAGTGTTGATTTCCTTGTTTATTGGCAAACTTTACGATAGTCAGATAGACTCGTCCTATTGCAAGAATGACTCAGCTTCGGGTGGCTTATCTCTTAAATTAGATGAAGTAGACACTGTGCGCCAGGAGGAGGGCATGATCAACTCCGATGGTTAATGCTATTTCTTACCAGAACGTTCGCGGTTTGCGAACCAAGATGGCACGAACTTTTGATTTTTCAGCACAGAATCCTCAGTTGCTATATTGTTTATCTGAAACCTGGCTTAATGAGTCTATTTCCAACTTTTTATTGTTTGGTCGTGAATTTAATGTGTATAGGAGTGATAGAACGAGGAGGAGGCGTTCTTATCTCCGTTCCGGTATCTGTTAGAGCTAAAGATTGTCGATTCGTTACTACCGTCAAATGTATCGCTGTGGAAATTGTTCGTCGTACTTCGGTGGGTAGATCTAAACCGGTAATCATAATGAATCTTTATATGCCCCCGCTTTTGCGAAATAATGAACTGGAATGTTTTTTGGAGGAGGTTACGGAGTTCTTTGCTCATTCACCCGCGGACTGTATTATTGTGGGCGATTTTAATTACTCTGATTTCAAAGTTTATGATGATCATGCTTACTATTCCATGTTTAGAAAATTAATTACCAGCAGTTGGATAAAAGAGTTAGACGTCAATAATGTTAACCATCTGCGGAATAGATACGGCGATAATCTGGATAAAAATTTTTCTAACTTAAATCTGCATGTAACTGCCACAGATTCGCCTCTTCTTGACCCAGATGATTACCATCCTCCTTGTATTGCGTATTTTAAATACGAGTTGGAAACTTTTTCGCCTCCCAAAGATTCGTGTTACAACTTTCGACGTGCTGACTTTCAGAGTCTTTATCGGAAAGTTGCTAATAACGATTGGTCTAAAACGTTAAAGTCGTTGGACGTTGATGAGATTTGAAATGATATTGTGACTGTTATCAGTTATGCTGTCTCTGAGACCGTTCCTATGCATAAGCGACAAGTTAATGGATGCATTTCGACGAGGAAGTATAGATCAATGCCAAGGTTCCCTAGTTGGATTACTGCACAAACTAGAGATACTTGGGAATGTAAACGGAAAAGACATAAAATGTATAAAAAATCTTTGGCCTAATACGATTATTTGTTATTTGCCGAGGCCAGAGGGGCGTTTAAGAATAGCTGGATCAACGATTGTATGAATTATTTTAAATGTTTGGAAGAGCAAGTTAATAATAACCATCTTGCCTTTTGGGAAACTGCCAAATTGTGTCGAAACCGCAACAAAAATTATAAAGAGCCTCTGGATGCTAATGCTTTGTCGGAACTTGCTCATTCGTTTGCGTCAACTATGAGCAATAATCTGAAAATTTGTGTGAATGAAGATGTTTTGACAGCGTGCTGGAGCACTTTAGATAAGAAGTTAATTTTTCAACCTTTGGTTGCACAGAAAATTTTAGATCGTGCTCGGAGATTATCTGCGTCAAAAGTCTGCACTTCTCCAGATATCCCGGATTTTATTTTTAAAGGCTGCTTGTCAGCGGTTATCTCTCCATTAACCCATCTCTTTAATGTATCGCTGGGGTCTGGACGTTACCCTGCTGCATGGAAGCAAGTGGTGATTCAGCCGATCCCTAAAAAAAACGAACATTCGGCTAAACCAGCTTTTCGTCCCATCACCTTAATTTTGTCTCCAGCTAAGCTGTTGGAGACTTTAGTTGCTGACCAACTTTCTAAACACGTTGACGCTCATCTTCCAGATGCACAGCACGGTGTTCGTTCACAGAGAAGCACACAGACTAATCTCGCCATATTTTTGCACCATATTACCCATTGTCTTGATACTTGGTCTCACGTCGATTCACTATATTTGGACTTCTCAAAAGCGTTCGACAAAGTTAGTATCCCCTTGTTGCTGTATAAACTGCGATTTGTTGAATTGGACTTAGTGGCCAATGACTGGTTCAATGATATGCTCACAGGTCAGGCTTTCAGACTAAGAAATCAGGATTACTCTTGTCCTCCTTTTTATATCAAAACTGGTGTGCCGCAAAGGTCTCCTCTGGGCCCTTTATTGTTTAACATTTTTCTTGCTGATCTTGCATATGTTTTAACTGATTCCCATACTAAAATCATTATTTATGCTGATGATGTTAAACTTTTTCGGACCATTAACGACTGGTCCTCATGCCACGAGCTGCAGGTCATGCTCAAACGAGTGTATCATTGGTCCTGTTGTAATGGGCTTGAACTAAATGCGTCCAAATCATTTGTGATGTCCTTCAATCGTTCTACTGCACCGTTTGTGTTTAACTATGTTATTAATGGTACGCCTTTGGTTAGAACTAATACTTTGAAGGATTTAGGAGTGGTTATGTCACACAACTGTTCCTTTTCTGAGCATTTAAATCAAGTATATCTGGATATTTCACGTCGCATCAACATGTTGAAGAGGTCCATTCAGTTCTTTACAGAAGCAAAAACTTTTCTGCTTCTGTTTAAGACTTTTGTTATTCCTGAAATTATCTATTGCGCGTGGATCTGGTTTGGGGGCAATCAACAAGTTTTACATAAAATACAACGTAAATGCCTTAATTTTAAAGTTTTCATAATAAGGAACTTTGGCAATAAGCTACCTTTGACGTCCGCCCATTTTCATAACATTTTTAACATTGCGCGTATTATTAGTATTTCACTTTTTAACATTCTTGTTGGTATTTTTCACGCTAAGTTGAGCGTAGGTTCTTTAGTGAATGATTTTAACTTTCAGAGTATTAGATTGACGCATAGGGGCTTCGTTTTTACCCCCTTGTACAAATGGAAGACGTTTATTTCACGGATCGATCCGGTGTATAAAGTGATTACTAATTACTTAAATAATTTCAACGATGTTATTTACGGCTTCTGATGAACTCCATTTTTATCTTTTCTCATAATGCCTGTCTCCTCGTCCTTTCCGTTTTTGTTTTTTTGTTTTTTTCCCCTATTCATTTTCCATCTAATATTTATTATTTCTATATTATTTTATTATTTTTAATGTTATTATTCGTGATTCGCTGTGTTAATGTTTTTATTTTTCGTTTTATTTTTATTATTATAAATTTTTATATGTGGTTCATTAACCCCGTTTTGGGCTTAGGCCTGTTAGGGGACAACACGGGGCCTTGCACCCCGGTTTATCTAGTGTGTTTCTCTCCCTGTTGTTGTTACAATTATTAAATTATTATTATTATTTTATTTTTTAATTCTGTTGTACTTATACATTTATACATTTATTTAATTTTATTTTATTTTATTTTATTTTATTTTATTTTATTTTATTTTATTTTATTTTATTTTATTTTATATCATTTTTTTATTATTATTATCATAATTATTATTAACTGATTGTCTTCGCGTAATTTTTGTTAGTTTTCTTGTAACACATAACCTGTGTCTTTTGTATTCTGGTCGTTAAGTTAACAGTTAATTTTATTAACTAGATTTTGTCTAACCTAGTTTTTAGTTTTAATACACCCAGTTTTTCTTATTTGTCTTTTTTATATGTACTTTCAGCAACCCCGTTTGGGGCTTATTGCCTGTTGGGGGACAACATAGAAGTTTGATCTCTCAGCTGAACATAGTTGTTTGTTCTCTCCCTGCTTTTGTTACATTATTATTATTATTATCATTGTTTGGGGAAGCCAAACTCGGATCAAGTCCGGAAGCCATTCCCAGAGGCGGACCCAAATGAGGGCCAAAGCCCAAGGGACTCAAATGCGAGGGAGAAAAAGTTATGCACTCGTGGGAGTATTGATGTTTGGGTGAAGGAATTTCCTTACTATGTGACAGGTGTTTTGAATTGTGGCTTTCTGTAAGGTTTTGTATAAGTGTGGGTTTAAATTTAGTGTTGACAGGCTTTTGTGTAGCGAGTGTGGACTAACCCCAGTGGCAGAAAGAACGATAGGAACAATGTGTACTCTGTTAACTCCCCAAAGGCGTTTTATTTCATGTGCAGAATCCGTATATTTAGTGATTTTGTCAGTGTATGTCTTTTGCAAATTGTGTGTGTTGGGGATGGAGATGTCAATTATGTAAGTCATTTTGTTTTGCTTATCTACTAGTGTAATGTCTGGTCTGTTATGAGGGATAGTTTTGTCAGTGATTATAGCTCTGTCAAAGTACAGTTTATGTGTGGTGTTCTCTAAGACAGTGTCGAGGATATATTTATAGTAAGGAGTGTGAATGTCCATTAGCTTGTGTATCTTAGCTAGATGTTGATGTATGATGTTGGCTACCTGGTTATGTCTGTGTAAATAATCGGTCTGCGTGAGTATTTTGCAACTGGATATGACGTGTTGGATGGTTTCTTCTGCGATATGGCATTTCCTGCAAGACCCGTCAGTCGGATCTTTGATAATATGTTTTCTGTAGCTTTTAGTGTTAATAACCAGGTCTTGTATGGCAATCATGGTTCCTTCAGTTTCCCCAAAGAGACTCCCTTCACTCAACCAAAAGTTCGACGCTTTTTTGTCGACATGTGGTTGGTTAAGGTCAGAAGGATGTCTACCGTGGAGTTGCTTTCCGAGCCATGATTGAAGTTTAGTGCATGTTGTAGGAATGTTATGGGTGTTCTGCATGCTGTTCAGATTCAGAGGTGTGTATTTTGTATCAGCCATGCAGACTGCTTTGTGTAATGGTGATGTGTGTTGTTTAGAGTAAAAGAATTCTCTGAGTGACTGAGTCTGTTTCTGGTGTAGATCTGGTATATCAATAAGACCTCTGCCTCCCTCTGAACGAGGCAGGGTGAGTCTTTCAATAGCTGTGTGTGTATGGTGCTTTCTGTGCTTTGTAAGCAGTTTACGTTGTTTCCTTTCAACTCCCTCAAGATCTATGTGTGTCCACTGTATGACTCCAAATGAGTAGGAGAGTATTGATGTGGCACAAGTATTGATGGCCTTGATTAAATTTCTGGAATTTAAATGCGTTTTAAGTATTGTCTCTAGCCTTTGAAGATATTGTTTAGTGAGTGTATTCTTTATATGTTTGTGCTCCAGAAGCTTGGCTTGCTTAAATCCTAGATATTTGTATAATTCGTCATTTTCCATAGCAGCAATGTAATCTGGTTCATCTAATGTGAAGCCCCCTTCCCTGAGTACTCCATTTTCAATGTGAATGGTTTTGCATTTGTCCAACCCAAATTGCATGTGTATGTCTTTTGAAAAGGTTTGTGTAATGTCAAGTAATTGGCGCAATTGTGTTTGTGTGGAGGCGTAGATTTTCATGTCGTCCATGTAGAGTAAGTGTGAAAGCGTGTAGTGGCAGCTTTTATTATATTGAATTGTGTAGCCGTAAGTTGTGCTGTTCAGTCTGTTGTAAACTGCATTTAGTGCAAGACAAAACCAGAGTGGGCTCAGTGAGTCACCCTGGAAGATGCCCCGGTTTATCTGTATTTTTTCAGTCGTGATGGTTTCACTGTTGAGTGTGAGGTGTAGTGTAGTCCTCCAATGCAGCATTGTACTTTCTAAAAAGGTGATAATTTAGGGTTTATTTTATATAATCGTAGTGTATATAACAGCCATGAGTGTGGGACACTATCAAAGGCCTTTTTGTAATCAATGTAGGCTGCATGGAGGTGTCGATGTTTATTGTGAGTTTGCCGTAGGACCACACAGTCTATCAGGAGTAGCTCCTTACAACCCATGTGGTTTCTACGGCATCCCTTTTGTTGCTCAGTGAGAATGTTGTTTTTGTCTATGTGTGTATAAATTTTGTTTGCGATACAGGCAGTTATTATTCTGTAAAGTGTAGGCAGGCATGTGATAGGTCTATATTGTGTGGGATCTGTAGTGTTATGTGACTTTGGTACCATGTATGTTATTCGATGTGTGAGGAAATGTGGCAGTGTCTGTGGTGTTTGCAAAGTGTTGGAGATCTGTTTTGCAAGGGCCAGATGCAAACAGGTGAAGCGCTTATACCAGAAGTTCTGAATCCTATCTACACCTGGAGCCTTCCAATTGTGAGTATGTTTAATGACTTGTGAGAGTTCATCTGCTGTTATGTCAGTATAAGGCATGTTTGATAGTGTGGATGCTAATTGCTCCTCTTCCCTGATCCAGCTAGCTTCCCTATTATGTTCAACTGAGACAGGCCAAAGAGACGACCAATAATGTTGGAGTGCTGTTTGTGTTGGCAGACCAGTGTTTTGTGTCCGTGTATAATCTTTGTTTAACTGCTTATAGAATGTCTTCTCATTGTTTGCGAATAACTTGTTCTGCTGTTTGCGCTGAGTGCATGTTTTGTATCTCTTCAGGCGTTGAGTTTTTGCAGCTAACTTTTGTTTTAATGTGTCCATATATTCTGTAATGTGTTGATTGTGCTCCTCATGTCTGGTGTGTGTTTTAATCTTCTTAAATAATTGTCTGAGGCGTTTGTTCTGCTTTGATGAAGTGTTGTTTTTAGTGTACTGCGTAAGTCTACCTAACTGCTTGCGGATTTCGTCAATCTCAGACTCAATCCGCTTTTGCCATTTAGGTTTCTGTTGGGTATATGAATTTTGTGTATTTTTATGGATTGGTTTCCTACCCAGTGTGGATATAACTGTAAGAGCCCCAGTGTAAATAAGTAGGTGTATGTATTCTAAAGACAGATTTTCTTCAATGTACTGTGGTAAGATATGTGTGTTCAGGTAAGATAAAATTTCCCCTGTTTTGCTGTTTATGTTTATTTTAGGTATACCTGGTCTTTGTGTGGGATCTGTTCCTGTGTAAACTGTAAGGTATCTTTGTAGGGTGTCATTTAATGTTTCAATAAGTTTGGCATTCATGTTGTGTTGTGGATGAATATCATGGGGAAGTTCATTGTTGAGTGTGTGTTCTACAAGTTCATTAGTGATGTCAATGTTAGTGTTTGATTCTGTGTGTTGAGTGTCAGTTTGTGTAGATGGCTCGTGTTCTTGTAGCTGTTGTGCAACTTCTTGCTTTATTTTCTGTAGCGTGGGTAAGGGTATTAAATTTATTATTTAAACTTATTAAACTTATTAAACTTATTAAATTTATTATTATTATTATTATTATTATTATTATTATTATTATTATTATTATTATTATTATTATTATTATTATTATTATCAAAAAATACTGATGTACGCAGATGACGTTAAATTATATCATGCTGTTAATGGCTGGCATGCCTGTAAAGAACTACATGAGACATTGTTGCGCGTACACCAATGGTCTAGAGACAACGGTCTTGAATTAAACGCTCAAAAATCTTTCGTCGTCTCGTTTGGACGGTCCGTAACTCCGTTTTTATATAATTATCACGTTAATAATGCTGTCCTCAC
>JAHWFO010089964.1:0-12439 GCA_023313115.1 Rhysida immarginata | reverse complement strand
TGTATTTCTTTATATTTCGTCCTTAAACTTTTACTCGGGTGACTTTTTTTATTGTTTTTTTGTTATTATTTATTTTAATTTTATCACATTTTAATTAAAGGAGTGCTATTCAACTTAATTAATATATAATCTAAAGGTATCTTTTAATATATCTATCGAATTATTATCTAAATATAATATTTATATTTTATATCTAAATATAATATTTATATTTTAGCTAAATTGTCCCTCCCTATCTCTGCGTCTCTCCCCCCGTCCCACTGTGGAAAATTGACAGTTTTTGATAGGGCTACATAATAGTTTTTTCGACTTCAAATTCAGCAATTCTGAAATTATGAAAGCAAGCAAAAAGCGAGGCTTCTTAGTTTCCAAGAAAGGAATATCAAGTATAGTAAATAACATTTGGCAAAACCAGAAGCGGCGACATTCTTCAGGGTAAAAAGCAGGGCAATCTGAGACCATCCACTAGTTGTACTCCTAACGTCATCCAGAAAGTTCGGGCTCTCGTAACCGGATGTAACCCATCATCACAACGGGCCATTGCACAGAAGGTAGGTACATCAATATACACGGTAATTTACAACTGGGCAAACGACACAAGAGCCACTTTCATAAGTTGTTGCCACATCATAGTCAAGAGCGACGGAAAAACTGCCGTAAACTGTATGAACACTATCTGCCGAATAAAGAGTGGAAATATGGAGTCACCTAGATGAGACGTATGTTTATATAAGCGACTGCAACAAGAGCCGAGCCGTTTTTTACCATCCACGTGGGACTAAAGACTTCAAAAAATGGTATCGTGAATGCAAAGAACGAGTTTTTATGCTACAGATACAAACGAGGTATGGCTGCAACAAGACAAGGCGTCGAGTCACATCGCCTCATCAACTCGCCTCTTCCTGGAACCCATGCAAGAAGATACCGGAATCCGCTCCATTCCATTCAGCAACATAGCCGTCAAGTCAAGATGCATCCCCTATAGATTTTTGTGGCTTTAACCTACTTAAATAGGCCCTCGGAAAGAGGTGACCGCGAACAGTAGAGGGTCTTTGTAAAGCGTGTCAACAGGAGTGGTTACGAATTGATCTTGGTGTTCTGCGTTCCAGTCTCATGCAGTGGAAACTGCGATGCATGGCTACCAGATGGAGCACACTTGATGGTGGCGAAAGGGGTTTTACACCATTGTTATTCCTGGATAATTTGTTATCATAGATCCGTAACAACACTCTGTAATTCCTTTCTTCAGGATTTTGGGTTTTTTTCTATGCTTCTGTTTCTTCGAAAGCTTTCTTGGGTTTGATCTTGTATGGATTGCTTGAATGGACTTTATCCAACTTGCTTTACTGATTTCCAATTTTGTAGTATTTAGGAAATTATTCGCAGTTGATGTCAGATCCAAAAGTCATTTTTATCCATTGATATTATTTTGAACTGATTCCGTATCCTTGCAGAACGGATAATGTCTTTTACTTCAGATGGTACCATAGCTTTCATCTTTCTTTTATGCTTTTCTATAACTCCGAAGTCCCTATCACAGGGAAGATAACTATGGCCTGACACCAGGAATTTTAATTCAATTTGGTCAAAGGAGTTATTAGGAGCTTTAGCATAAGAATGCGCCCTTGGTCTGTACGTTTATTCGGACGTCCGTCCGTCCGGCCGTACGCCGTTTGCACGATAAACGAATAACTTTTTCAAATTCTGTTTTCAGAAATATGACCATCAAAGTCTTAGCTCGGCCATATCAACTTTTCAGAATTTTTCGTGGACCCCTTCAAGTCGAATTCACGTGCTAAAACAGTGAGTGTAAAGAATTCAAAGATACCGGCATGTCATATAACAATTGATTTGTCAAGAAGGAATACATTGTTACTTTCTGGTCATCTTTTAAGCAGTATTGACATCGGCGCGCGCACGTGCAATCGCTTTGTCGACGCACGATTGCTCAAGTGCTCATAATCTTATTAAGTAGCCGAATAATGGAACTTATTGGTTTTATAATGTCTTCACTGAGTACCCCTTCATAATTTCTACATATTTTGAGGTAGAATGGTGAAATTCGGAATGTAGCTTACTATGGGCATGCCCATCTGTACTATTTAGTTTGGTTTTGATTGGTACACTGGGGTCGGAATTACGGGGGTGGGATTCAGGGAGGGCAACATATCTATGTTCTATTAAGGTACGTAAAGGCGTAAAATCCAATATCCAGATTCTTCTAGGCAAAATCTACATTACTATGTAGTTTAGGCCCAATTGTTCCCAATTGGGATCGGATTTGCGGGGATGGCAGTTACTTGGTCCTTAGAACTATAGCAACATATGGCATGTGATATATCATACGTTCGGAAATGATGAGAAAGGAAAGAAGATACGAGGTGTTTTACATTTTTTATATATTACGTTCTAGAAAATCAATTTATTGATTAAAAAAAACTTGGAGAGACGTAAAAAGTGCAGATAAAAGGGTAAAAATAGATGACTTGCCTCACCCTACTCGGGAGGCGGGGGGGGGGGGGGAGAATTAATTTCTTTTTAATAAACGTATAAATGTATTTCTGCTTCAATGCTAAAGCTCCTCTTTGGAATGTTTACAAGATTTTATTATAACATACATTATTAATAAAAAAAGATTCCTTTTGGAAGCTGGCCTTGATCATCTCCATTGATAAGAGATAAATTTTATGAAATTGGTAGATACTTTGCAATACAATAACGGGAAAACAGAATTGCCAACTATTTTCACCATTTATTCCGGCTTTATCAAGGTTACTCTCTGGAGGCTTCAGGCTATTATACAGGGTGTCCCAAATTGATGTATACACTCATTGAAACGTTATAACTCAGCAACGAAATGAGATATAAATATAAGGTAGTTGTATTTTATTCCTTAAACTTCCTTAAGCCCGTACAATTTGAAAGTGTCCTCCTTCTGCCATAGTACACTCCCAACACCGACGTCGAACAGAGCGACACACCGACTGGATTATAGCTAATGGTATATCATTGACAGAGTACTAACCACCACGTGTTATGATGTTAACTACGTAATTCGGAAACTACTTGTTGGAATTCGATCAAATTTTTAACTGTAGACAAAGTTTTATGCACTCTTTTATTATTCCAAATTTCATCAACCTAGATATAGTAGAAAGTGAATTATTAACTTGTTGATCTTAGTGGCGGCATTTATATTTCTGTTCATATCTCATTTATTGTTCAAGTTCGGACCCATGTTCATATGAACTTTTTTGCTTAGAATCACATATTCCAACATCCCTATCATTTTGGCGATGAAATTTAACAACACCCTGTATAATTGTATATAATATAATAAATGGTATGAGAGAGTCAAAGATTGAAATAGTCTGGGTACAATGGATAAAGGTAGTAGCTAAATAAACAGCCACGTGTACGTTGATTGGATAAGAGATTGGGTATAATAAACCATTAAGGAATGACATAACCAAGTACCGAAAGGTTAAACTAATCCATTCGCGGAACAATATTTTTAAACCGCCCTATGTTAACATTAAAAGTTTCTAATGGACTATAATGATACCATTAAACCACGTACCTTTGAAATAATTTCGATTATCATTAATATTACGTTATATTAATTCATGACACATCATTCCAAGACGTTTGATATATCACATGCCATATTTTAGCATTGAAAGTTCCAATGAACCATAATGGTTCCACTAAACAAGGTTCCTTGAAACCAATTTAGACTATCATTAATTTTACGTTATATTCATTCTTTACAACTCATTCCAAGTCGTTTGATATATTACATGCCATATTTTTGCCCTGAAATTTTTTGAGGGTGTCATAAGGGTACTATTAGAGCACGTGTCATTGTTTCGATTTCAGCCATTTTCAGAATGGTTCATTCCCGGAACCTTATTTATTAATTGGCGAAAATAGTAATTTATATCCGCTTCAATCTCGTCATTACGATTTGTTTGATATATTAATATATCTCTCCATTGAAATTTGCTAGGTGGGGTCGTAAAGGTACCATTTGTGCACGTGCTATTGAACAGATTTAGATAATATATGTGATTGATTCATGCCATGTACTATGTTCATCGACTGAAGAAAATAATAAACCATTAAGGAATGACATAACCAAGTACCGAAAGGTTAAACAAAACCATTCACGGAACTATATTTTTTAACAGCCCTATGTTAACATTGCAAGTTTCTAATGGACTATAAAGAAACCATTACACCACGTACCTTTGAGCCAGTGTCGACTGTCATTAATTTTACGTTATATTCATTCATGACACTTCATTCCAAGTGGTTTGATATATTACATGTTATATTTTAGCATAGAAATTCCAATGAAACATCATGGCTCCACTAAACCAATTTGGACTATCATTAATTTTACGTTATATTCATTCACGGAATCTCATTCCAAGGGTTTGATATATTACATGCTATATTTTGGTATTGAAAGTTCCAATGAACCATAATGGTTCCACAAAACCAGAATGGTTCCACTAAACCAGGTTCCTTGAAACCAATTTGGATTATCATTAATTTTAGGTTATATTCATTTATGATATATCATCACAATTTCTTTGATATATTACATGCCATATCTTATCATTGAAAATTTTTGAGGGTGTCATAAGGGTACCATTAGAGCACGTGCCAATGTTTCGAATACAACCATTTTCAAAATGGTTCATTTCCTGAACAATATTTATCAATTCGCCGAAATAGTAATTTATATTCGCTTGTATCTCGTCATTACGATTTGTTTGACATATTACTTAATATATCTCTCCATTGAAAATTGCTAGGTTGGGTCGTGAAGGTACTATTTGTGCACGTGCTATTAAACCAATTTAGATAATATTTGTGATTTGTTCATGCCATGTACCATATTCATCGACTGACGAAAACAGATTTTGATAATCTTTCATAGCCTCGGAGGAGTTTGAATTACACACAGACAGACAGACAGACAGACGGACAGACAAGACAGACAGACACGTTTCCCCACACGGATAGCATAAAGCACCTTTCGGTACTTAATAAACCATTAAGGAATGACATAACCAAGTACCGAAAGGTTAAACTAAACCATTCGCGGAACCATATTTTAAACCGCCCTACATTAATATTGCAAGTTTCTAATGGACCATAATGATCCATTAACCACGTATCATTGAACCAATATGGATTACCATTAATTTTACGATATATTCATTCATGACACATCATTCCAATCGTTTGATATATTACATGTCATATTTTAGCATTGAAAGTTCCAATGAGCCATATATGTTCCACTAAACCAGGTTCCTTCAAACCAATTTCGACTATCATTAATTTTACATTATATTACTACATGATACATCATTCCAAGTCGTTTGATTTATTACATGCCATATTTTAGCATTGAAAGTTCCAATGAACAATAATGGTTCCATTAAACTAGGCTCCTTGGAACCAATTTCGAATATCATTAATTTTACGTTATATTCACTCATTACAACTCATTCCAAGTCGTTTGATATATTAAATGCCATATTTTAGCACTGAAAATTTTTGAGCGTGTCATAAGGGTACTACTATTAGAGCACGTGTCATTGTTTCAATTTTAAACCATTTTCAAAATGGTTCATTCCCGGAACCATAATTTATTAATTGGCGAAAATAGTAATTTATATCCGCTTCTATCTCGTCATTACTATTTGTTTGATATATATCTCTCCATTGAAAATTGCTAGGTGGGGTCGTAAAGATACCATTTGTGCACGTGCTATTGAACAAATTTAGATAATATTTGTGATTGATTCGTGCCATGTACGATATTCATCGACTGACGAAAATAATAATGAATAGCCGCATCTATCTCGTCATTACCTTTTGTTTTATATATTACTCTATATACATGTATCTTCCCATTGAAAATTGCTAGGCGGGAAAATAGAGTGATCATTTGTGCACGTGCCAATGAACCGATTTAGATAATATTTGTAACTGGTTCGTTCCACGAACTATATTCATCGACTGACGAAAACAGATTTTGAAAATCTTTCATAACCTCAGATTTACAGACAGACAGACGGACAGACACGTTTCCCCACACAGATAGCATAAAGCACCTTTCGGTACTTAATGAAGGATAAAAATACATTAAGTGGATGACAATAAAAATAACGATTGGATTACAAATAACAGACTAATATAGAATAATAAAACTTATAACTGGAAAAGGACATAATTGAATAAAATCTTGTGAACATTCCAAGGAGGAGTTTTAGCAGTGAAGCAGAAATACATTTATACGTTTATTAAAAAAAAAAATAACCTCCCCCCCCCCCGTCTCCCGAGTAGGATAAGGCAAGTCATCTATTTTTACCCCTTGATCTGCACTTTTTACCTCTCCCCAAGTTTTTTTAAATCAATAAATTGATTTATCGAACGTAATATGTAAAAAATGTAAAAAAAAAGTATCTTCTTTCCTTTCTCATCATTTCCGAACGTATGATATATCACAAGCCATATGTTGCCATAGTTCTAAGGACCAAATGACTGCCACCCCCGCAAATCCGATCCCCCTGGAAAGATTGGGCCTAAACTTCATAGTATTGTAGATCTTGCCTAGAGGAATCTGGATACTGGAATTTACGCCTTTACGTACCTAAATAGCACATAGATAAGTTGCCCTCTCTGAATCCAAACCCCATAATTCCGACCCCCGTATACCAATCAAAATCAAACTAAATAGTGCAGGTGCATATGCCCATAGTAAGCTACATTCCGAATTTCAACCTTCTACCTCAAAAAATGTAGAAATTATGAAGGGGACGGTCTGACATTATAAAACCATTAAGTAGCTCCATTCTTATTCTACTTACGAGGGTCAGTCAAATGAAAACCGGAAATATTTTTTACAGCTCCTTTATTACAGACAGAGTTGGCACACTATTTTTCAATGTAGTCCCCATCTTTTCGATGCATTCCGCCATGGAGTCGGGAAGGCCTAGATACCTCGGGGAAAAAAAATCTTCATATAATGGAGATCTTGCTTATTGGAATCTGAATACCGAATTTCACTCCTTTATATGCATAAATACACCTAGACCTTCTGGTCCCCTCTAATTTTCACCCCTTAAAACTCCGACCTTAGTGAGCTAATCAAAACCAAACTAAATAGTGAAGGTGCACATGCCCATAGTAATAAGCTACCTTCTACCTTAGAAAATATAGAAATGATAAAGGGTGATTCAAATCGTGTGTAAAATAAAACGAATAAGTAGCTCCATTTTTCCGCTACTTAATAAGCTTATCGATTATAAGCATGAGCAATCGTGCGTCGACAAAGTCATTTCACGTGCGCGCGCCGATGTCAGTAATGCTTAAAAGATGAACAGAAAGTAACAATGTATTCCTTCTTGAATAATCGATTGTTATATGACATGCCATTAGCTTGGTATTCTTTACACTCACTGTTTTAGCACGTGAATTCGACTTGAAGGGGTCCACGAAAAATTCTGAAAAGTGTATACGCCCAAGCTAAGACTTTGATGGTCATATTTCTGAAAACAGAATTTGAAAAAGTTAATCCGTTTTCAAGTTATCGTGCAAACGGCGGACGGCCGAATAAACGTACAGACCAAGGGCGCATTATGCTAAAGCTCCTAATAAAGAACAGTTGACAGATCCTCTAACTTAATCCATTATACTTCATCGCAACCTTCTACCCATAAGCATGCCTCCGTCCGCTTCCTTATTGACCGTGCTCTCAAACTGCCCCTCTGTCCGTCATCCCGTCAATTCTGGAATCTCTATAGAAATTTTTAAAGACTAGAACTTCTCTCCAGACCTCCTCCTTATTTGTCAAACTGATTTCAACATTTTTTACAGCATTTTGCAATTGGTAACAAAGAACCAGCTCCACAGTGTTCGTGTGGAGCAGATTTGACTGTTAAACACATCCGTATTCAATGCCTTCTACACAGTAAGCTGCGTCGTTCGCTGGGGCTTAAATATTAATTGGATTTTTTATTGGGAGAAAATCCAGTTATTTGTAAAAAAAATATTTTATTTCTTAAAGACTATTCACATTTTTAATCATCCCTTTTTTTCCCTCTTTTGGTCTGCTGATATTAAATATTTTTTATAATTTTTAAAAATTTTACATTTTTAAACTCATCTAATCATTTCAAAGTTTTATTATGTGTCAGAACAGTGTTGTAGTATATTTTTACCAATTTTACTTTTGTTTTAGCCTGCTGAGATTTTTATATTATTCTTAGAAATTCATCTCATGTTTTAACGTTCATGATTTTACTACCCTTTAATTATTGGCTATTTATATTTTTAGTCGTGCGTGGCGTCTTAGGTCAGAATTGGGCGCAAAATGACCTTAGTAGTAGGCGCGCCCTAAAACCCAACCAACCAACCAAGACGAAGTACAACAGGCTATCCCGCAAGGTAAGTGAGCTGATTAAGGATTTAAGGAATCAAAGATGGAACGACAAAGTTAAAAGTCTGTCCGTCCAGGATAACTCTCTCTGGAGTATGGTAAGGGCCCTTAAAAGCAACAGGACTATTGTTCTCCCTCCTCTGCTTACAGAGGGTGGCAATTTCGTTAGCAATGACCTGGACAAAGCACAAATTATCGCCGATTCACTGAAGAGCCAATTCTCTACGCCAAAAGAGGACGATCTGATCAATATTACTCGTGAGGTCAAAGAAGTGTGTGATACGTATGGCCACACACAGCGCACTCTTGCCTCTTCTGATGTCATTGGCATCTCTGAGGTACTGGACATCATAAAGTGCCTGAAAAGCAAAAAGGCAGCCGGCATCGACACCATTACCAACAGTGCTCTCAAGAATTTGCCGGCATCATCACCAAGGTCATGAATGACTGCTGGCTTAGCGGCCATTTCCCTAGTGCCTGGAAGGACTCAGTCATTCATCACCATTCCTAAACCTGGACTGGATCCTGCTCTTTCCACAAGTTATAGGCCCATTAGCTTGTTGCCCATGCGTTTGAAGGTCTTTGAGCGCACTATACTCAAGAGGTTCAACGAGTACTGCGAGGCAAACAACCTCATTCGTAGTGAGCAATTTGTCTTCCGTCCAGGCCACTCTTGTCAGCTTCAGTTATGGAGGTCCTCTCAACCTCTCTATGTTTGGTGGTCTCGTTTTCCTCGATGTCCTAAAGACCTTTGACCAAGTCTGGCATGATGGGCTCATTTACAAAATGATTACCTACGGGTTCCCTGACGATCTGATTGCTCTGGTACGCTCCTTCCTGTCAAAGAGGACTTTTCGTGTTAAGGTTGGGGACTCCTTGTCTGAACCCTGCGATGTTAATGCCGGTGTACCCCAAGGCTCTGTCTTGGAGCCAGCCTTATTCAACTTCTTTATCCATGACTTCCCCATGTTTGCAAAGTGTAATCTTTACTTGTTTGCTGACGACGGGTCCATCATGACCTGGGCACGAAACCCAGCACATGCCATCACTCGACTCCAAAAAGCTTTACATCAGTGCGAGAACTGGTTCACTAAGTGGCGATTAAAGCTGAATGTCAAAAAGTGCAAGGTCATGTTTATCACTCGCAAATGCAAAAACCCTCCAAAGCCCCTCTTCTTATTTGGCAAGAAACTTGAGTGGGTGAATGGCTATAAGTATCTTGGTGTTATGATCGACTCCAAACTAAACTGGAACGACCAAGTCCAATACGCGCTCAACAAAGCAAAGAAAGCGAGGTTCAGTTTGATTGCACTTCTGGGGCGCAACAGCGCTCTTGGTGTAAACAACAAACTCTTGTACAAGGTTGTGATTCGTACAATGCCTGCTTGGGCTTCTATTTGCAAAACTAGGCGGAAGGATCTCCAGACCTTCCAAAATGTTGCTCTCCGATCCATTGCCCAACTTGACAGAAGAGTTGCCAACAACCACTGTATCTATGACGATTTGGGGATGACCCATATAGGCACCTTTGTCCAGACACTTATGAAGAACATGCTGCCCAAGATGGAGAACCATAAAAACACCCTGGTTTCTGGTATTCTGGACTATCCACTCGTTGTAAAGAATCCCTTCAGGTTTCGAAGACACGCCATATTCTGGATGTCTGCTTTGATGACGTTAACAAGGCCGTCTTCCCCAACTATTAGATCTTTTAGATCCTGCTGATTTTTGGGGAGTCTATTCGTCAATCTACAATCTGACTCTCGTCCCTTCTGGGGACCTCTTCTCTGGAGGACCTAAGAGGTTCATCAGGCTTCTCACCCAGTTCAATGTACCTCCTCTGGTTTACTCTTTGGACGAGCGTGCAAAGTGAGCTTGGCTCCTGGACCACTCGCGTCTTTCTTTTCACTTCACTGTTCGATTGCCGATTTACAACTTTCATAGGGAGTGCAAGTGACTACGTCACCGCTGACGTCATTTGCGCAATGAACGGGCCGAGACCCTAGGAAATGGGATCGCTGGTTGCAAACATTGGAACCACGCAATATACGTACTAGTAACGTTGAAACGGGCGGCCAGCAAAAATGACATCTCTTAAATTATTATGTTAATTTGTGTAATTGATACTATTATTAAGACATTTAATCCCATTATAAAATTTATACATTAATATTAGAACGCTTTTTAATCACTTTTAATCACTCAGCAAAAGAATGCCATCGTTCGCGGATCTTTCTTTCTTTGGGAAAACGATAGATGTCTAAATCGCTGTTTTGGCTCCTTCTTGAGCAGTGAGGAACTAAACAAATTCACATCTTAAATGTGTTATAAACACTAGGCTTATACAAAGCGATTTTATTCCATCCCTACGTTGGAACCATGTTAAACCCCGAAGCGAGAAGACTTGTTTGGAACCAAATCGAGTCACGTGACTGAAGAATTCCAAGGACTGACGTCACACTTGCACTCCCTATAGAGGGTGTGTAGATCGTCTCTATCGTGGATGTGTGTCTCCATCGTGGATGTGTGTCAACCGCTTTTTTTTTTTTTTGGAATTCTGATTGTGATTTTGAAGTGTAAAGTGCTGATCCTGGTTACTATTGAGAGTGCATCGGTGGATTGTCGATACAACTTTCATAACTTCAGGATAATTCTCTAATATTCTATTTGCTTTGAGAATTATCCTTTTTGCTTTGATCGGCCTCGGTGGCTCAGCAGGTTGCGTGATCGCCTCTGATGCCCGAGTACGCGGGTTCGATCCCGGCCGAGGACGACGAGGATTTTTCAGGGGGAAATCCTGAGATCACGCACTTCCTTCGGAAGGGAAGTAAAGCCGTTGGTCCCGTGTAGTCGTTTGCCGGCTGCACGTTAAAGAACCCTTGCGAGGCAAAATTTGCGGCCCCTATAACGCCGTCCTGAAATGACCATGGCAGTTGAAAAGGACGTTAATACCAAACAAAAGGACGTTAATACCGAAACGTCAGCTTTTAATTTTGCTTTTTAATTTTGCTTTTAATTTTTAATTTTGATTTTTGATTAATTATTTTTGTTTATTTTATCTTATTTTTTATTCATTTTGTATTTTTAATTAATAACTATTATTTAAAAATTTATTATGTAAGTATTAGTATTATAAAATTATAGATTATTATATAAATTATACAAATTACTGAGATTTAGATTTAAAATACATAAAAACTGTATAAAAACATTGGATATTACTACGTATTTTCAGGATTTAATACAGTGGATAAGAGGTTGTTGTTAGTTGGTCTTGTCGTTATCCACAGTCCTTTCCAGTTTCTCATTTAATACAGTAACTGTATACAATAAGAAACATACCGTAAAAAACATAAATTCTACTCTAATCTATTCATTGTCATCATCATTATCATTTCTGCAAGATCATTTAAAATTTCCGTACGCTGAATGGACGGCACTAAAATTTGGGGGGGGGGGGGGGGGCAGGCGTTACGGCAGTGGAAATGGCGGGGATTAAGGCTGGCCGGTCAGGCGCGTGTTCGCAGCGCACAAGCAATTTTAATTTGCCGAACGCTTCCTCTACAAGGTTTAGGAATGGGCTATACAGCGGTAGATAAATTACTGGACAGCTGTGGGCATCAATTAGCTGCTTCATTTGGTTAGTTTTATGAAATGGAACATCCATAATTAACATGGTATTTTTTTGTACTTTAATGAAAAGGATCTCTAAAAATCGGCAGAAATCGTCGGTATTATATACCGAAAAATTTATTTCAAAATGTTCCACTCCACTTTCGCTTAAAGCCAAGCAAACGGAAATGTTTCCACTTCGACTGGTATGTGCTGTTACCCTCGCTCGCTTTCCAAGTAAATTTCTACCTTGCCGACGTCGAAGGTGCAGATTAAACGGTATATGTTTACTTTAGTATACCAAAGCTCATACTAATTCAGGATTCGTTAAAACTTGCGGAAAATAAACATAAAACTTAACGAAAT
>JAHWFO010089957.1:0-22468 GCA_023313115.1 Rhysida immarginata | reverse complement strand
GCAAACCGGTCTAGTGCATGCTGAAGGTTCGTGCGAGAAGACCCAAGCAGGACAAGGTCGTCCGCAAAGAGCAACCTCTCCACCAGGCAGTCGCCCACACAAACACGCTCATCGCCTCGGCTGCCCCTGTCTATCCAGTCCATAAAGATAATGAACAAATTAAGCAAATTTCTTAATGAAAATTAAAAACTTTAAAGTTTACCTGGTGGATTAATAAAATCTGGAAAACGCTTTTCATTAGATTGATGGAGAAGTATTTGCCTTTTTACTTTTATCACATATGCTGGTTTATAGTAACTCCTTAATCAACTAACTTTTTTAATATCCATTTCATTGGCACTTAAGGATATTTTCAACATCATTGCCCTGTTACAAGAAATTTCTCAGTTATATATTTCAACCCCAAAACATATAAAATTATTAATTGTAAAAAAAAAACCATTGTTATAATTTATTCGGCTTTCTAATTGTAAAAAAATTTTGATTCTTTGAAAATTTTAATTTTGGCCTTTTATGAATTCAAAATCAAAGGTAACTCGTTCCCGATGAGTTTAAAATCAAATGTAAGTTAATTATAATCAACTGTCAATTTTTTTACGAATTTTGTTTTTGTTATATTATCCTGTTGAGTTGTGAAATTTCTTAACTTTTGTCAACATCATTTACTTCAATGTATTATTATCATTAAAATATATAGTGTGTCTAAATGTATACAGGGTCGAGACACATTAATATGACCACTTCTCATCGAACACGTTGGAACGTCTCATGGTATGCAGATGAAAAATCATTGTACGAGGGGAGATCAAAAATTAAGTTGCACTAATTCGCCGCAGGAGCGCGCTATGTGTCGCAATCTTGGGCAAACCGGAGAAAGGGGCATTAACTGCGCAGACGTCGAATAGGACGGTTGCTGTGGTTTCCCGTCGTGTTTTGTGTGACTAGCGGGCTAAAAGCAATGGCGCGTCAACTGGATGTCCACTCCAAACTTGAGGTGCGAGCAGCAATCCGATTTCTATGGGCCAAACGGGTGAATTGCACGGACATTCATCGTGAAATCACTGCTGTATATGGAAATTGAGCGCCGGTGTAATTTTGTTGCACTATAACGCAACACCTCACAAGGCCCGTCAAACGTGCGAACTGCTGCAGCGATTCAAGTGGGAGGTTTGACAACATCCTCCATACAGTCCCGACTTAGTGCCATGTGACTTTCATCTTTTCGGTAAGCTCAAAACGGAACTCGGTGGACAACGATTTCGAAACGATGAGGAGGTGAAAGCGGCTGTCACCGTGTGGTTACAAAACGCTGGAGGAGTATTCTATGCACCCGGAATCGAAAAGTTGGTTGATCGTTCGGATAAATGTTTAGGGTCTCTTGGGGACTATGTGGAAAAGTGAACCTACATTGTATGCTGCTATAGCCGTGTTGCTTTTGTATAGGTGGTGTGGCCATACCGTGGAAGTGCAACTTACTTTTTGATCTCCCCTCGTATATCATTAAAAGCTGACAACAGCAGACGTGTAGTAGCAACCGTTAACACGGCAATTGTCGCCGTCATGGACAGAGCAAGTGACCTGTCGGACCTCCAAAAGGGGATGATCATTGGCTATCGGGCCAAAGGGGGGGCAGCATTTCAAAAACGGCCACCTTTGTGAACTGCTCTAGGGCTGCCGTTGTGAAGGTGTACCGCGACTGGACGACCAGACAGTTTCGAGCAACCAAAGAGGTAACTGTGGGTCCCAACGGGCCATCGATCATAGAGGCGAGCGTCTGTTACGACGCCTGGCCAAGACCAATCGGCGTGCCACTGTTGAGCAACTGACACAGCAAATGAACACTAGGCGTGTCAGCATCAAGACAGTGCACCGATCCCTCTTGAGGTTGGGGCTCCGGAACAGGCGTATGGTAACAGCAGCCATGTTGACGCCTGTGCATCGCCGAAAATGCCTCCAATTCGCAATGGACTATCGCCATTGGAACTCGGCCGAGTGGCAAAGCTGCTTTCTCTGACAAGTCGCGGTTTCTGGTGAACAGAATGGAAGGACGATGGAGAATTCGCCGGGAAGTATCTGATAACAGGCATCCCGACACCATCGCTGGCAGATGACAGGCTGGTGGGGGAGGTGAGACTGTTTCGGGGATGTTTTCGTGGTATGGTCTGAGTCCACTGATACTGCTGGAGGGTTCACTGAATGCTGTTCGTTACCTGGCGATCGTCGTAGATCAGGTACACCCCTTCATGTCGACAGTGTTTCCTCAGGGTGATGGCACCTTTCAACAGGACAATGCTCCCTGCCATACTGCCAAAATTATCCACGACTGGTTCGAGGAGCATGAGGATGAATTCAAGCTATTCCCATGGCCACCAAGCTCCCTGGATCTCAACCCCATTGAGCATTTGTGGGACCATATCGATCGCCATGTCCGCAAGCTGGACCCTCCACCACGCACGGTGATGGAATAGTCCCAGATACCTGCAACCACCTTCCGAGGACTTATTGACTCTCTGCCACGTCGACTAGCTGCTGTGCTTGCTCCCAAAGGTGGATATTCCGGATACTAGCACGTGGTCATGTTAATGTGTCCCAACCCTGTATATTGTAACGTACTTATCCTACTGACCACTCGGCCGCCGCAGGTCAAAGCTGGAGGAAAAATGTTTTCCTCGCTCTCTCTGATTATGCACCGTAGTGAACAGGAATCTTCCCCTTGGTTTCCGAGGCTAATGGGCATTTGGATCTGTTTGCGGGAGGTTTGGTCCCACTTTCATTTGCACCCAATGATCGCCCCCGCTCTATTTGTCGAATGTGCTAAGGGGAAAAACCTTTATAGTACTAGGAATAAAACCCTACTCTTTCAGCAAAAAGAAGGAACAGGTATACATCCACTTCCACTCGCTATCATCCTCGTTTGAGAATCGCAGGGCCGGTTGGTGGCCGTATTTCTGGGAAAGGTGATTTGGGACACTATAAAAGGGGAATTAAAATGTTTTCCTTTCATAGAAAACTGAACCCGGTCGTTGCTCAATTTCTTGGTTGTGCATCCAAACTACAGAGGGTGGCCAATAATGTTTTGAAACAAATCTAAAAATTCATAGAGCCTCCTTCGTTGAGGCTAGAAAGCTGCTGAAGCAAATTATGTAACCTTGATTACCCACATGCTATGCAGTTTCAGTGTGAGCATATGCAACCATGCCACGGCCGAGAATTGATCTCCAATTAAAGGGGGGAATTATCAGTTTTTTACGACAGAAATGGTCCAAGTCTCAAATTATAAAAGTTGTCACGCGGTCTAACCGTGTTGTAAGTGCAAGCACAATCTCAAGAATCAGAACGGAAATAAAAACCTCGGCCAACAAACCTCTGACAGCTACAAAACGGAAGAAACAACTGGATGTCCACAAGTGGTTCCACCAACCAATTTGAAAAGGCTCAAGAAAATGGCCAAATCAGACAATCCTCCGAGTCAGTAAACCTTGGCCAGATTGCTGCATCATCGTAGATGAAAGGTACAGTAGCATCTGCGGAAAACATTCATCCTGAAGCTACGGAAAAAGAGAAAGGTTCATGGGGTGTCACCGACCAACATAGAAAAACGGCGGCAAAGATATTGGCCCCTGTACAAAAATATCATAACCACAGATGAGGCCTAGTTTATCTGTCGGATTGCAAAGGTCAACGACAAGTGTACTACGCTAACAAGAATGTGCCGGTTCCCCGATACATCATCATCAGAAAGCGACACATTCAAAGGGCGTTATGCTATGGGGAGGTATTTGCTACAACGGCAAGACAGCACTGCGGTTTATCGAGCCCGGAGCTAAGAGAAACTCTCAATATTACCCCCAGAAGATCATCAAAGCATGTGTGACCTAAGATGCCCCTCAATTATACCCCAACGGTGGCGCGATCCATCAGGATTCAGCACCTTTCCATGTGGCACGGAACACGGTACAGCTTTTGGATAGCCAGAAATTCTCATACATATCTCCGGAAAAGTGGATGCCACAGTCTCTGGATGCGGCCCCGATGGATGGGTTACCTTAAGCAGAGGATGTGGCACCATAAAGTAGAGACTCTATTCAGGCTTAAAAGGCGCTGCGGGAGAAGTGGCGCAACATGCCCCAGGAACTCATCGATAAGGCCTTGGTGGCATTGTGAAAGCACTATAACGTAATAAGGGATACCAGAGTGAGTAACTGTAACGTTCAACCTCTTTCCATTCAACGGCAATAAATAAACAAATTTGTTTCAAAACAATATTGGCCATCCTCTGTATTTACCCTTCGTTTTCCCGCATCGTTAAGCTATTTTCAGTAAAATATGATTTTCGTTATCGTCAAATTTTCTTTTTATAACAATCAAGAGGTAACAATGGAATTTTGTTAAGCTTTGTTAATGTATTATCGAGCTACGCCAACACCTCCTAGAGAGAAGGCCTGTGGATAAAAGGTGCATACATTGTTACATCATCATCAGGCGGCCAAATTTAGGGCTTATTATTGGTAGAAATACGATTAACAATAGCCGCTTGATGATGATGTAACAATGTATACACCTTTTGTACGCAGGCTTTCTCTCTAAGAGGTGTAGCTACGCGCTCTCCCAAGGATTGACTGCCGCACTCTTTCAATTGTCAGAACTTGGACAGTCGAGAAAAAGGAAAGGAGACAGGGAGAGAGACTCTTGGACTTGAGATTTTTTTGGTAGACGGACGAGCCGAAGACTGTCCTTTGATTTAAGCAACAGATTCGAAAACGGTTCCGAATATGAACAAGTAACATCAGGAATTTTTTTCCACGTCTTTCCAAAGCTTATAGGGAAAAGGATGAGACTCTACGAATGAGAAAAATGGCGATTGGATTGCAGTTCCAGTGCGGCGAAGCGGCCGAGAAGGCAGCAACGTCACTTTTCGAAACTCCAAAATATGCCCTTAGACTCCGGAAGATTCCAACGATGGGCCTGCCCCGCAGCCCTTTACGTCTGTCATGTACTTTTCTCTTAAGAAAGAGCAGAGTGGAACGGGAGAGTGGAATATGAAATTAGTTTAATAATTCCATTAAATAATTGCGGATGTAATACATAACAAATTTGAATGATTAATAAAGTCTCTCAGTCCAATTCGGAAGATGATGCTGAAGTTATATGACTCTCTTCCAAGGGCGATCCTTCATTAGTTCGATCCAAGTCGAGCTGCGCTCTCTTCTGATGCTGTAGGATCCAAGCCGGGGACCGCCAATGGGTGTGGTAAGGTAAGTAGGTAAGGGGTCGAAGGTCGGTTCATATCAGAACGTGGCGACCTGATTAGGTTTGTCGACTGTGGAAGGGGTGAGCTGTAGCAAATAGAATCATATGTTAGAAAATATGTCGGATAGCATTAAGAAAGAAACATTAACGTGCAATAGTCCTTAAATAATCTATCTTAGTCTCTAAGTACGGGTACCGTCAAAGCTACTCCCCGAGTCCAAGCGCGGACATTCAGCAGGGCTCCCCGCGAGAATACCAGCTATGTCAGTCAAGGGCAAGACGACTTCGAAGCGCTCCAACTCCCACGGGAAAGAATTTCTTGTATGCCTCTCGTGCAGCGGGTAGGGGAGCCTCGTCGTTGCCGAATCCAATATCCTCTCCTCTCGTGCAGTAGGTTGGGATGAGGGGGCGTCCTCCTCTGTGGCGAGCTCCTGGGCCTCAACAATGGTAGCTCGGAATGGTTTACTTCGTTCAATGATAACTCCGGAGCCGCAAGCAGTGTCCCTCGTTGCGGGCCTCGGTCGGACGAGTCGGGCACAGGTCCACCTTCAGTACAAGACAAAGTCAAACAATTACTAAAATAAGAGTTCAATGGATGCTCACTTATTCCAGCCCTGAGTGCCGACGTCCATCGCCTCCCTTCGTGTCTCGGACGTTTCGAGATTGGGCATCGCGGGACTTTCTGGCGCTGGCTGTCTTTAGATTTCGTCCAAATCCCTCTTCCTCGGTCCGACTTTAAACGAGAACTCAAATGGCTAAGTTCTGTACGATTCTCACGAGAAAATGACTTCGGGCCCGTGTGCCTTACTCCTTCATGCGAGTTCCTCGTCCTCCATGAACTGAACTGGTGGGCCGACTGCTTTCGTCTCGATCCTCCTTGGCTCGTCTCGCCGGGATGACCACGTCGTCGATTAACTCCTACATCATCTCCGGACGATTGAAGTCGGCAATCCTTTTCGCTGATTTCATTTCTGGCATCGGGTAGTCTCCAAGCACTCTCTGATTTCTACGCCTCCTCTTCCTCCTTTTATTGCGGCTAGGTGGATTCTGAGGCGCGTTTGCGCACTCGTTCCACCAATTACCTTTCTTCCTTCGATCTTCTCTTTTCTCCGCGGGTCCACTTCTGGCAGGGAGGTTCCACCTTCGTATTTCGAAGTTTATTTACTGTAAATATGCCAAACCCTCGGAATCGCCGCTTCTATTAATTCTTCTTTTCCGAAGGCTTGACAACATCACATAGATATTATCTGCTTCTTATCCACTGCCCTTGAATGAGTGTGAGAGGAACTGCCTACCCGTTCACTGTGCTACGCTAGCATCCCGGAAATGATTCCACTTCTCAAGATTAAAAACCCCCAAAATAGAAGGAATCCTGCGTCCCCTCGTCGACCCAGGAATTGGACTAGAAGAAAAAATCTATTACCTGGGTACTGTGAATATGTATTTACACCAAACACGAATCCAGATTGACATTTGACCGTATGGACATACTGAATATGGAATAGCTTTTTATTTTTTTATTTTTTTTTTATCTTAAGCTTATCTGGTTTTGGGAACCTTTAATGATTGAAAACCTCTTGTTAGTGTATAGATGTATTATAGAACTAATTGTACTTTTACTTTTCTTGCTTGGTTCTGTTTCTCTTTATTTTTTTGTTTTCTTAGGTCAGGGATCGCTCTTATTCATTGGATAACCCTATTTCTCGACAATTAAAAGTAACCGAGATTAGAAATACAGGCGCAGCCAATAAAAAGACAAACCTCAGCGCGAAAGATATTTTGCCGTTTCGGAGGAGTTAGCTGCACAAAATTAATCACATACGAACGTACTTATAAACGTATAGATAAAAAAAAATTGTCAAAATTTCAAATGGAATACAAATGATTCTCATTGAATTTACTTCCTAGGTAGAGCATGGGCTACCTCTTCAGATTTTCAAGTATTTTTTGGTTTTCTAGTTATCGTATAAAACTATTTAACAATATAGACTTAAATTTTTTTATGCACAAACTTTTACCTTAGAAAGTGCAGACGAAAAGTAAAAGTGTGGCAGCGGGTTTAATATAAACTAGCCGCTACACTTTTACCTTTTTTTTAATGATAATTTTTACTTTTTAGTGACTTTCTAAGGTACAATACCCATTTCCATAAAAGTTGGGATAATATGAAAAATGCAAATAAAACATAATTGACTAAATATACAGGGTGTATCTAAACCCCTGTCACAATCTTCTGGTGGTGATTCCCCATAGCGAGATGAAAACAAAAGTTCATACAAGCATGGTTCGCATAACGAACCGTTTATGAGATTTCCGCAGTTATAAGTGAAGTTTTAGGAGCTGGTTTTGTACTCTGTGATGGCAGGTGACATGCGGAGAAGCTGCGACAGGGGTTCAGATACACCTTGTATATTTAAATGTTGCATCTGACGGTTTTTGTCACTTACATTGTGCCGGCCAGGTGGCCGAGAGGGTTAGGGCATAGGTTTTCTAGTTCGAGAGTCCGCCTGATCGTGGGTTCGAATCCCGCCCTGGGGATGCATGTTTGTGTTTGTCCCGGGCTGCGTACAGATTTAACTTGTGTAAAAGCCGCAAAATGACCTTAGTAGTCGATGCCAAAATTTCTAATAAACCAACCAACCAACTATCACTTATTTTGCTTATCACTTTCACAATAATAACAAATTAAAGTATCTCAAATTTTTCTGTTGTTGAAATTAGATTTTTGTGAGCGAAATTACTATATTTCGAAAAAATATTAATGCATTTGTAAAGTCTACATGATTGCAATGTATACTATAAATTTAACAGCAAGTCAGTTGATTGCCAAGTAAGTTACTCAAGCATTTAATTAGGCGACTATCAATTTTATCTCCGTGGAAAATACAGTATATTTAATAGACGTCGAAAGATTACTTGTCATTCATTTCAAGCTTCCATGTGATCAGGACAGTTTTAGTTAATACAAACCGAGAATAAGTAAAAATCTAGAAAAAGTCGTAGCAAACTCCTTTGAAACGCAAGTTACTCAGCCGTCAAATTCCATCTATCCGTCGGAGGGCGCCACCGTCTGCTCACTACCATCTCTTAGCATGGGAAATGGTGAAGTTGTCCATTCTTTGTTATTCTGTGATAATGCCTCCATACACACGGCAAACAATACCTATGAGTGATTCCTCCAAAACAGGGTTACAGTTATGGATTGGCCAGCTCTCTCACTTGATTTGAATTCGATGTAAAATGTATGGGCACTGTTTTTTGCTGGTGGACGCCAGTTCTTAAATATTGAAGACTTAAAGACTGTCATTATTGAATAATGTGCCAACTTGATATACAGGGTGATTCAAAATGATGTCCGGCATTTCAAAATTTTACTACGCAGTTATTTTATAACATGAACTAACCAGACCGGGTTTAAAATGCAGGAAAACTCAAATATTTTTAACCTTCCTGCAATTGGAGGCTGTGGTGGCGCTACTGTCGCGATAAAAGTAACGATAGCGGCTGTGAATGAAAAGACATATTGCGTCTTTGAGTATGCAAAAACAAACTATAATTTTAGTCCAGCTGGCATTTCGTAAGCAATTTCATAAAGATTGCCCTACTGACAAAAGCATCCGTAAGTGGTATGATCAATTTCTGGAAGCTGGAGGTCTTTGTAAACGCAAAAGCACGGGTCTAGTAACAGCAGACATGCTGAAAAGAGTTTGGGAAGAGATTGACTATCGTCTTGACATTGTCCGGGTGACTCGACGGAGTCATATAGAACATTTGTAATGCTAAAATCAAAAAATACCATCACCACATTGGTGAATGAACTCGTCTAGATCACGTGGAGGGGCGTAATTAAGTGAGGATGGTGTTTAACTGCTGCTGGAGAAGGTAAGAAATCAGTCTTGCACGTAATTTTGTGAGTGATGGGAAAGGCTGCTGATCTAAGCGAATTTGATAGAGGGCAGATTGTATTGGCCCGAACACTCGGAACGAGTATCCCGAAACTGCACTACTGGTAAGTTGTTCACGATCTGCCATTGTTAGTATTTATGCAAAGTGGATAAATGACGGTGAAACCAGCAGCAGTCGCCAAGGTGTTGCACACCCATGCTCCACCAAAGAAAAAGGACGTCGGAGACTGTCCCGCTTGGTAAAGCAAAATCGGCGCCAGACAGTCGCTCAGCTGACAGTCCAATATACACTGAGTTAGCAAAACTCATGGGATAGTTACTTAATATCTGGTCGGGCCACCTCTGGCCCTGTGGAGTGCAGCAATACGGCGTGGTAGTGACTCTGCAAGTCCCTGGTAGACTTCTGGAGGCAGTTGATACCAGATAGTCTGCAGAGTCGAAGATAGTTGCTGCCCGTTCGTGGGCGGATGATCCAGTGCCCGGAGCCTGACTTCAACAGCATCCCAGATATGCTCGATGGGATTCATGTCAGGGCTCCGGGCTGGCCAGTTCAGTCGTTGGACCAATCCTGCATGCTCCTCGAACCATTCGCGGACGACATTGGAGCGATGTGGTGGAGCATTGTCATCTTGAAAGACTGCTACGTCGTCAGGGTGTTGAAATGTCAAAAACGGGTGCAGATGGTCTCCGATGAGTTGACGATACCGTGGACCATTCAACGTTTGGTCCAGGATAACCAGAGGGCCCATTCCAAACCAGGAAAATGCACCCCAGACCGTCACTGACGCCCCACCACCCTGCATCATCACCTGTTGGCATGCGGGATCCATCGTTTCGTGAGCTCTGCACCACACACGGTGCTTCCCATCAGCGTGGTACAGTTGATATCGTGACTCATCTGACCATATGACGTTACGCCACTGTTGCAGAGTCCAGCCAAGATGTTTGGTGGCAAATGCACGACGGAGTGTCCGATGACGCTGGGTAATCATTGGCACCCGTGTAGGGCGACGGCTGCCAAACCCGAAGGCATGCAGATTCCGACGGATTGTCCACCGAGAGACGTTTCTAGTGCGGCCAGTATTGAACTGGTCTGTGATTTGCTGCACTGTTGCGCTCCTGTCTCTCTGAATCATTCGTCCCAGGTGTCGCCGGTCACGACCATTCAGGGCAGCTGGACGCCCGGTATAGTGCCTGTTGTGGACAGTGATGCCTTCATCCAGCCATTCCCGATACACCCTGGAGACAGTTGAGCGGGGAAAGCCAAATTCCTGCACCACTGCCGAAATGGAACATCCCATGCGTCGGGCACCTACTATCATACCCCGTTCAAAAGACGTCAACTCGCGACGACGTGCCATTTCTGATTAATCACTTATCCAAGCTCTTCCCACAACGTCTAATGGTCCATTCCCAGAATCCGTTACCCCTGTGAATTCGTGAGCCATGCCCATCAATCAATGTGCTTGCTATCCCATGAGTTTTGCTAACTCAGTGTACAATGCAGGTCCAAATGCACGTGTTTCGGAACACACAGTACAGCGGACACTGTTGGATACGGGACTGCGCAGCAGACGTCCCACTCGTGTGCCTCTGTTGACCAAGCGTCATTGTCAACTACGCCTACAGTAGGCCTGGGAACATCGAGAATGGATCATAGATAAGTGGAAGAGAGTTGCCTGGTCGGACGAATCACGATTTCTTATTCATCACGTCGATGGTCGTGTCAGGATACGCCGACATCCAGGCGAACAGTTGCTCCCCCCCCCCCTGTACAGCAGGCCATACACAGGCTGATATTGGCGGTATTATTGCTTTGGGGAACGCTCTCCTGGGCGTCTCTGAAACTCGTAGTTGTGGTAGAACGGACCATGAAAGCTGCGGACTATCTGAACATTATTGCGGACCAGTTGCACCCTTACATGGCGTCTGTCTTCCAACTGCAAATGGAATCTTCCAGCAGGACAACGCTCCATGTCACAAGGCTCGAATTGTGTTGCAGTGGTTCGAGGATCATAAGAATGAATTCCAATTAAATGTCCTGGCCACCTAACTCGCCGGATCCGACAGAGCACATTTGTAATGTCATGGATCAGCAGCTCAGTGCTCAAACATCACCATGTCGGAATATCTCGACTTTGCGTGACCGCTGCTTAGACATTTAGTACAACCTGTTTCCAGTCATCTACCAAGAACTTGTGGCATCCATGCCAAGGCGATCTGCAGCTGTTTTGCAGGCCAAAAGTGTGGCAACGCAATATTGAATAGGTGGTCATAACGTTGTGGCCCTTCAGTGTATATCATCAGTTTAGAATAATTTTACTTTTCTTTTTTAAATTAAGGATTACTTACATTTTTGTTTTCATTGGGTTTTCCACAAGATAGAAAAGTCATTCAGCCTCCTCACTCTCCACCCACTGCCGAGCGAAACAAAGGATTGACGTTGGAATCATGGATACGGGGAGATATAAGCATAGCCTAATCCTACAGCCAAGCTCCGAATGGGTTAGTTTCAGTCTGCCTATCCATCAGGCCCAAAGGGGTGTGTTCACCCGGAATAGCCTTCCCTCAACCACCGCTTTCACCGAAGTTGGATCTAGGTGGATCAGTGGTTATTCGAGTTTACTTGATTATTTGAACGTTTAATTGTATTCTTCCATTTTGAACACAAAAGCTATAAAATCTCTACTGCGAGCACTGGTACCCTAGTATCTTGGGTTCACCACAATCGAGCGGGCAATTTTAGTCTGATTTCTTAGCTAAGCTATATCTGCTGTTGGTGCCCCTTACCAGCATAGCCCAGGTGCTTAAGCCGTTCTACTATGGAAGAGAAATATACATGTATTGATTTAGGTCAATCTTATTATATAATAACGATTCAACTGTGTATTATACTTTTGTTATAAAACTTTAAACAATTTGTAAAGGTTTATACCTTTTTTTTTCGTTGCTTCTCTGTATAATGTAATTTTTACCGTGTGCATGTTCTTCTTTGTTTATCACTATTGATTTTCGATAACTGTGTTTCATATAGTGTAACGTTTTCTAAGAATCTTTATTGCTTGTCATCATAAAAGAAAATGTAACCAATTCAAATTAAAAAGTTGCGCAATATTTACGATGCTTTATACAAAATGAAACCTGGTATGTTATTTGCTCTCTTAAAACTGGAGCAAATTGCATTTTGATTTGTTTGCACTTATCTGATGAGGAAAAAATATGTATGTTAACAATCATCATAGATGTCTTTGAAAACGAGCGCTCTGGTTAAATAAAAAAAACGCAAAATCTCTATGCAAAGAATTGGGACCGATATGAATAGATTTTTTTTTTTACCTTTATCATCAAGAAATACTAACCAACGATTCTGTTCTATGTGCGAACCACGAGACTACGTAGACATTTGTGACGATGCCAATAGAAACGTAGCCTGGAGGGGAAAATCTTCTTTTGAGAAAAATGCTTTTAAAGTTCCCTCTTTTATTTGCAGCCAGCTGATTTTTCGAGACGTGGTAAGAGTTACCTATTATTTCTATTTAATATACACATACACTGAAAGACCAATTTATTAAAGACACCTCTTTCGGAAAATGGATCGGCCTCCCAGTGTCACCCAAACAATGGAACAGGCCGAAGCGGTGTATAAAAGGGATGCATTGGATCACAAGTTGCAGTCAGCAGCAGAAGTGGACTGAATACGGGTTGGATTGGTTATTTCAGGACGGCGTTATAAGGGCCGCAAATTTTGCCTCGCAAGGGTTCTTTAATGTGCAGCCGGTAAACGATTACACAGGACCAATGGCTTTACTTCCCTTCCGAAGGAAATGCGTGACCTCAGGATTTCCCCCTGAAAAATCCTCGTCGTCCTCGGCCGGGATCCTGAATATGGGTAAATCCAAGGATATGACCGACTTTGAACGAGGCATGATCGTTGGAGCTCGACGGGCGCAGTTGAGCATTTCGCAAACCGCGAACCTCCTGGGGTTTTCCCGTGCAACAGTGTCAAGGGTATTCCGTGAATGGCAGTTATGCCAAAAAGCAACCTCCAACAAACACAACTCCGGACGAAACAGGGCCGTGGATGAACGAGGCCAACAGTGACTGGCACGAAATATCCACAGCAATAGGACGGGAACAGCCCAACAAATTGCAGAGCAGTTCAATGAGGAACACAAGGTATCCCAACCCATCTCGGAGCACAAGGTGCGCCGCACCAAGCCAGGTTTAACAACAGGCGGCCAGTACGGGTACCATCCCTGTCACCGCAAAATAGAAAAGCGCGCCTGCTATGGGGACACAGGCATCGCCACTGGACACTGGATGAGTGGAAGAAGATCGCCTGGTCCGACGAATCGCGGTTCCTACTTCATCATGCGGACGGCAGATTGCGCATCTGGCGCAGACAGCACGAGGCCATGTACCCATCCTGTCAGCAGACAACCGAACAGGCGGATGGAGGAGGAGTGCTAGTCTGGGGTCACACTCTCTTGGGACACACTGGGTCCTCTGATATCCGTAGACACATCCCTGAAAGCGACACACTACCTGAACATTATTGCCGATCAGGTGCACCCGTTCGTGATGACTGTGTTCCCTGGTGGTGACGGACAGTTTCAGCAGGAAATGCTCCCTGTCACCGTGCTCGAATGGTCTTGGACTGGTTCGAGGAACATAACGCGGACTTCCACCTGCTTCTGTGGCCAGCTCGGTCGCCCGATCTCACCCGATCGAACATTTATGGGATGAAGTGGAGAAAACCATCCGACGCCTTCCCACACTACCGTCCAACCAGCACCAATTATGGGACGCTGTGATTTCAGCCTAGGCTGTTATTCCTCCGCAACGGTTTCAACACCTTATTGAATGCATGCCAGCACGTACTCAGACAGTACTCGCCGCTAAAGGAGGCGCAAAACGCTATTAGCGGGGTGTCTCTAATAAATTGGTCGTTCAGTGTATATTGCAACCCCTGCGGAGAGCAATTGAACGACACTTTCAAGCAGGGCGTGTCGCTGTAAACTTTGTTTATGTTTTGAGGTATATAAAATCACGGAGTTTTAGAGTTAATTTTAAATGTTAGTTATTGGTTTTAAAACATGAATATGAATGAGTGGAGGCTTGAAGAGTTTGTGGAAGATTATGGAAACCCTTCTGATAGGGAAAATGAACTCATTCGCAGGCTTAGGCCTACCTGCGAATGTTGACATTGAGCCTAGTGTGTGTGATATTGAAGAAAAAGAAAAAAAATATGCAGTTATAGTTGTGGGATTGATAAAAACCCTTGCTCCCAACATGTACCTGTTGCCTCAATTGAGAAAACAGGAGCAAACTGCCTTGAAATTCAAAAATATATACTGGATGCCATTATATTAGGATAGCTGCAAACTCATAAACGAAAACCTGACCTGTTGGAATTCTATGAGGTAGTGAGAAGTGAAAGTGACGGGGGCAAACATAAGGTTAGGATTTCACAGGGCCCACCGCCACGTTTGTCTACAAAATTTTATTTTGCAGACATGCAGGTTTGTAGAACTACATTTTGCTTTTTAAATACAATTAGTCGAATACGTTTAGAAAATTTAATTTGTCATTTTGAGAAAGAAGGTGCAACCACTCGTGTTCATGGGCTACATGGGAGGCCATCCCGGTATCCTATCCCGTGGAGAGTGTTGAACGTATTGTGACCTTGCTTCATATTGTGTGAGACTGGTGGTATACCCTTACCTAGGAAGCTACCAAAACATCGAGATTACAGGATAATGAAATTGCCAACTTCCTTCACCAAAATATCTGTTTACGAAAAATACAAGGCAGCATGTTTAGAGGTTAATAATTATCATGCCAATGCAGTTTCTTATACAACATTTCGCAGGATTCGGGACACTCGTGTGCCATGTATAACAGTGATGCGACCAGGAACGGATTTGTGCCCTACATGTGAGGAGAATAACAAGCCTATAATGAGGTCTGCCAATCTTCCGGATAGTGAAAAACAAACCCGAATGGAAAAGGCCAAACACTACCTAGAACAAGCTGGAAAAGAACGGAAATATTATAATGAGCAGCGAGAAAAATCGGAAGTCTTTGAAAAAAAACAACGGGGGGGCAAATTCCACCTGAACCTATGCATTTCAGTTTTGATTTTGCCCAAAATGTGTCAAATCCCAGCAGCCCACAGCAAGTTTGCCCGGCATATTTCAAAACAGCGTGGCACGGTGGTATATTTGGTGTCCACTGTGAGGGAGATAAGGTACAAGTAAACTTAATTCATGAGAGTGATGATCCAGGAAAGGGGGCTAATCTTCTATCTATATATATAAAGAAGGATGTTTGTGGGTCTGTGCGTCTGTGGGTCTGTGGGTGGGTCTGTGGGTGGGTCTGTGGTTCTGTGTGTACGTTTTTTATACAAATCTACAGTTTTATTCCGATCTTGATGAAATTTCGCATACATGACCTTCAAAGCATGAGGAAGGTCACTGTCTACTTCAGATTTCGAAAAAATAATAATTATTGATAAAAAATCGATATTCATGGTTATGGCAGGGCATATTAATGAGAAATATCGCATGACCAACAATGCAAGAAAAAGTTTTTGCAACAATGGTATCAACACGCAATTCACAAACACTCTGCACGGACCAACAATATATATCTCATGACCAACAATGCAAATAAAAGTTTGTGCAACAATAGGTATCAACAATGGTTTCAACACGCAATTCACCAATAACAATGAGCTCAAAATGATGATGCAATGATAAAGCAATCCTTTCCAAGAATTATAACAATGAACATAAAATGATGATGCAATATGGATAAGTTTCAATTTGTAACAATGCATAGAATTCCTGTTATTCAGGTTTTTCTTAGAAAAGAGAGTTCTTAGTACTTAACAATTTCTTGAAAATCTTTAAAAATGATCAGTAGCTGGAGATAATGAAGAGTTAGCAGACTATTGAGAAAGAGTGGAAAGACGACAGAGAAAGCAAACCTTTAGCTCCGTGCTGAATTGAGCAAATGGGAAGCAAGTAAATAGAAGAATTGGCGACCGCTAGACTACCCAAAGTGATGAAAGGCCAAATTTTGCTTCAACACAGCGAGAGAAGAGTGGAAATTGCAACAACATCAAGTGTAGATCTGAAGTAAGATTATCTGAGTAAGAAATTATTGGAGCAGTCCATCCATTTTGAGCCTTTAAAAAGATTTTTTTCGAATTTTCAGTAAGAATTTTTACTGTATTAATTCTAAGCATTTTCATGTGTTTATTTTTAAGATATTGTAAAATTTATTTTAATTTTTGAGATTGTTCTGTTTACATCCCAAGTGTAATAATCCCGGGCAACGCCGGGTACTTCTTCTAGTCTATCTATATATATAAAGAAGGATGTTTGTGGGTCTGTCTGTGGGTCTGTGGGTCTGTTTTTTATACAAATCTACAGTTTTATTCCGATCTTGATAAAATTTCGCATACATGACCTTCAAAGCATGAGGAAGGTCACTGTCTACCTCAGATTTCGAAAAAATAATAATTATCGATAAAAAATCGATATTCATGGTTATGGCAAGGCATATTAATGAGAAATATCGCATGACCAACAATGCAAGACAAAGTTTTTGCAACAATGGTATCAACACGCAATTCAAAAACACTCTGCACGGACCAACAATATATATCTCATGACCAACAATGCAAATAAAAGTTTGTGCAACAATAGGTATCAACAATGGTTTCAACACGCAATTCACCAATAACAATGAGCTCAAAATGATGATGCAATGATAAAGCAATTCTTTCCAAGAATTATAACAATGAACATAAAATGATGATGCAATATGGATAAGTTTCAATTTGTAACAATGCAGAGATTTCCTGTTATTCAGGCTTTTCTTAGAAAAGAGAGTTCTTAGTACTTAACAATTTTTTGAAAATCTTTAAAAATGATCAGTAAATGGAGATAATGGAGAGTTAGCAGACTATTGAGAAAGAGTGGAAAGACGACAGAGGAAGCACTCCTTTAGCTCCGTGATGTATTGAGCAAATGGGAAGCAAGTAAATAGAAGAATCCGCGACCGCTAGACTACACAAAGTGATGAATGGCCAAATTTTGCTTCAGTACATCGAGAGAAGAGTGGAAATTGCAACAACACAAAGTATACATCTAAGGTAAGATTACGTGAGTAAGAAATTATTTAAAATAGCAGTGGCATCCTTGGAGAGGTCCAGCCATTGTGAGCCTTTAAAAAGATTTTTTTCGAATTTTCATTAAGAATTTTTACTGTAATTATTCTAAGCATTTTCATGTGTTTATTTTTAAGATATTGCAAAAATTAATTTAATTTTTTGAGATTGTTCTGTTTACATCCAAGTAATTATCCCGGGCAACGCCGGGTACCTTTGCTAGTTTTCTATATATATACAGAAGGATTTTTGTTTGTTTGTGGGTTTGTTTGTTTGTTTTTTATACAAATCTACAGTCTTATTCCGATCTTGATAAAATCTCGCATACATGACCTTTAAAGCATAAGGAAGGTCACTGTCTACCTCAGATAACGAAAAAATAATAAATATTGATAAAAAAAAATCGATGTTCACGGTTATGGCAGGGCATATTAATGAGAAATATCTCATGACCAACAGTGCAAGACTAAGTTTTTGCAACAATAAGTATCAACAATGGTATCAACACGCAATTCACAAACACACTGCACGGACCAACAATATATGTCTCATGACCAATAATGCAAGGCAAAGTTTGTGCAATTAGAATTCAATGCATAGAATTCCTGTTATTCAGGTTTTTCTTAGAAAAGAAAATTCTTAGTACTTAACAATTTCTTGAAAATCTTTAAAATGATCAGTAACTGGAGATAATGAGTTAGCAGACTATTGAGAAAGAGTGAAAGACGACAGAGGAAGCACTCTTTTAGCTCCGAGCTGTATTGAGCAAATGGTAAGCAATTAAATAGAAGAATCGGCGACCGCTAGACTACACAAAGTGATGAATGGCCAATTTTTGCTTCAAGACAGCAAGACAATCAATCGACAATCGAACAGTGAAGTGTACATTTGTTAGGATGGGACGAAAGCAGCGCTTTCTCAAAGCTCATTCAACCAGAATAAACTCCAAATGATTTCAAGAAGCCTAACCAACCCAAACGGAAATAAAAACACAAGGAGAAAGAAGATTATCACATCTTCCAGTAGTCCGGGAAAGAGACATTGCTAATATCTTCAAAATTGACGTCAAGAACGTGCCTCGGTTTACGATACTTCGTATGCCAGTTCATATTCAGTGAGTTCTTCAGCATTCCATTCACATGTTTATTGTCGTGAGTCTTCATCTTCTGTATCATAATCAAAAGGAGATCCTGTATAAGCTTTCCGATATGGGCCATGTTTAAATCCATGTGGATGGATTGGTTTTTCACCGTCCTTCTGTCTAGCTGAGCAGTGGTCCTCAGGGAAACATTCTGGAATGACTGTAGTTCACTCCATCTGGTTTTACAGATAGTCGCCCACGCAGGCATGCCATAGAGGAGTATGGTCCGGATAATCGATTTGTACAGAAATAGCTTGTTGTCAATGCTGAGGGCGCTGTTGCGACCCATGAGAGCTATGATACTGTACTTAGCCCTCTTCGCTTTGTTCAGAGCATAGGACATATGTCGGTTCCATGAGAGTCTTGATTCAATGATAACTCCCAGATACTTGTAGTTGTCCAACCAGTCCAGTTTCTTATTGAACTGAAGAAGAGAATCTGGGGGACGCTTGAGCTTCCTATTGAGGTACAAAGCCTTGCACTTTCCGACGTTAAGGTTCAACTTCCAGCAGTTAAACCAGTCTTCGAACTGCTTCAAGGCGCAATGTGAGCCTGCTGGTGTTCCCATGTCATAATGGCAGTATCATCCGCATAAAAATACAGATTACATTTATCGGGTTTCGGGAAATCATGTACAAAGTAATTATATAGCACAGGCCCGAGGACACCGGCCTTTACAACAAAGGGAGGGGAAAGATTTTCTCCAACTTTTACTTGATAGGATCTGCCGTCAAGATAGGATTTCACCATCAAGATCAAATCGGCAGGGAACCCGTCTCTGATCATTTTGTAGACAAGGCCTTCATGCCACACTTGGTCAAAAGCTTTACTGACATCGAGAAATACCACCCCACAGTACCTGGATAGGTTCAGGGGGTGCTCAGGTCTTCAACAAGCCTCCATATCTGCATCGGACAAGAGTGGGCAGCACGAAAGCCAAACTGCTTTTCCCGAAAAAGGTCATTTGCTAGACAGTGATCTTGGAATCTGACGAGGATCGTTCTCTCCAACACCTTGGACATCGTGGGTAGCAGGCTAATATGTCGGTAACTCGCCGGAATTGCAGGATTTTGCACCTGCTTGGGGATACTCAACACAATAGATTGCTTCCAAGCCACAGGGAAGTAAGAAAATTTCCAGCAGACGTTAATGATATTAGTGAGATAGTCAATAAAGTCTCTTCGGGAGATTTATAAGGGCGTTATTACTCACCTTGTCTCTTCCTGGAGCCTTCTTCTTTTTCAGTTTACTTATGATGGTGGCAACCTCTCCAGCCTCGATGCTGTGGGACTTCATCAAAGTTGACAATACCTTCTTCCACACGCTGAGACATGATTTGGCTCTCGCGCTAATCGTTGGTAGGAGTAACAAACTGCATTTCCGAGGGAATCTGCAATGACTTGGGCCTTCTCCTGATCAGTTTACACATAGTCACCTTGTGGTGTACGGAGTGGAGGAACATTCTTCTTCTTCTGTAAAGCTCTGACCATACTCCAAACTTTTGAGTTTTTCATTACAGCTATCGTCGCGAAGCTCTTTTATCTCCTCTTGAACTCTTCGCACTAACCTGTTGTACTTGGTTTTGAGCCAAGGTTCACGAGAGCGTTGCCATAGTCTACGAGTCCTGTTTCTTTCAGCAATTACGCGTTGGATTCCAGGAGTGAGTTGGATTCGATGAGAAGGATTATTCTCTGATGTATACTTACTAGCTTCTATGGCACTGTTAATACATCTGGTGATGTCTTCAACACGTTGATTGATGTCCTCTGTACAGTAAGCAACGTCGGGATGGTAGCCATAGTCCTTAAGAATATCTTTGTAGAGCTTCCAGTCTTGATGATGTACGAGTCCTTCTCGGAAATTTATGTCAACATTGTCAAAGTTCAACGCCAAGGTCAGAAGAAAGGTCATCAATCGTGAAGATATTGTAAGGTTTGAAGAAACCCTTCTAGAGCGAGATATCCAAAACGTCACTACTAGGGGAGTGGTCGCAGTAGTAGGTGTCCTCCACAGGTCCAGCAGCGATGATATCATCTCTACCTTGTATGTACCTATAGAGAATCATGCCGTTGTAATTCTGCGTTCTGGAGTTCCAGCTTGGATGTTTGGCATTTAGGTCACCAGCCAGGACGACTGGAGTGTCACCACTGAAGAGTTCATCAAGCTCGCAAATGTCAAGATAATGCTTAGGTCAATTGTAGAGAGCAACGAACTTCACTTCACCACAGGAGACATCATTGATAATGATGGAGGCCTGCATAAGACTTGGATACTAATTCTTGGTGTAGAATTCCCGTCTTAATGATGATCGCAGCGCCCCCAGACGCACATCTTGCAGCATTTGAAGCCATTCGATCCTTACGATACACACAATAGCCAGGTAGCTTGAAGTCTTGGCTTGGTTTGAGGTGAGTTTCACAGAGGAAAGCAACGTCGATTTCTTGCTTTATCAAAAAATTGTAAAACTCGATACACTTTCGGGGAATGCCCCTAGCGTTCCATATCACGCACCGAATTTCACCTTTGTTGATTACAGTATAACGTTTCGCAGCCATACTAAAATCAGTTGGTCGTAAGGAGCCCACTCAACTGTGGATAACTTTGCCTAGATTAGAAAACAGATGAAAGATACGTTCTAATTGTTTATACATACTTGGGAGGTCGTTGATGTTGAGGCCTTTATCTTTCGGCGTAGACACAGCGGCAACATAGGATTTGCCTGCTGTCACTTTAGAACTAGACAGCCTTTGAACCTGGGGTTATTTTGGACATTTCGGGTAGCTTGATGTGTGCTGTCCACCAGATCTGATGTACTTAGGGGGGTCTTGTCCTTTGATCTTGGGCCAATCTCTTGACTGGTGCCCCTCAGTACATTTATTACAACGAGGATCTTCCGTGCCGCCCATGGATACGTGTCCGAAGCGCAGGCAGTTGTAACACTGTAGTGGCTTCTTGTTTCCTCGAAAGGCCTCCACTGAAACTGCCAGCGGCCCAATACGTGTTGTTTTTCAATGACTGGCTGTGTTCGGTGTTTGGTAGTATAACCAAAACCATCGGCATATCAATGGATCCTTTGACTTTCCTAAATTGAATAACTTTTTCCGGGAAGTAGTTGGCTCTTTTTAGGTCTTCTTGGAAGTCATCGAGGTCGATACGTAACATCCACATTACGAATTACGTATTTCAAGACCTTCTCCGACTTCAGTTGATGATGCTGAATTTTTAAAATATTATTAGACTTAATTCCAGAGACTAACCTGTTGTGCGTTTCTTCGTCTTCACATTTAACTTTGACGGTTTCAGCACTGCCCGTATTAACGGTGATCTTTTCCACTGGAACATGCTTCTCGAGCTCAGTTAAAATCGTCTTAAACGGGACGCCATGAGTCCGCACGATAATCGGCGGTACATTCCTTTTCGTGATTCTATGGTCTTCATTAGCCGAGCGACCTTGTCCATTCTTCAGATTCCTCATTCTAGTCGCGCTGACGACTTCTTCGTTTACTCTGGAGACGGTCTTTAGGTTATCGATCCTCGTGCCTTTTCTGAATTTTTTAATAGTGACACCAATCCAGGGACTGTCATCCACTTCTTCATCAGTTCCGACAGAGTGACTTCTCTTACAGCCACCGTTTGTCGAACAGTCACTATTTTCTATTATATCCATAGACTCCATACTATTAGAAGAGGAAATATTTTTAAGATATTACTTACCTTGCTGTTATCAACTGGATTATCTTCCGTGGAGTTTCTTGCCTTCGGAGTCCCGGAGCATCTCCCAAAGGCTTCCTTAAGTTCGCTTATCCTGTCAATAACATCTCTACGAGAGTCCTTAATTTCCTTATTGATACCTTCGAACTTCTCCTCAAAACTTTTGTGTAGGGATTCGACTTTTTCCTCCAGTGCACTATACTTAGCGTTTATTTCATCCCGGAGGGCTTCTAACATTTCGTTGAACACTAGGTCAAATGCAGCAAACCTAGCATCCAAGCA